>BQNB010149919.1:0-16107 GCA_026074375.1 Tanacetum coccineum
ATTATTAGCTTGACTTAAGATTCTTTCACGATACGGTTCAAGTGGGAGTGATCTACTTTAAAAGCTTTAGGGTATGGTATTTTGGTATATACTCGCGGAATGGATATTCTTTTGTTTCGACCACATAATATCTTCTTTTTGATGTCTTAATAGGTTTATCTTTTTTGATTTTATTGTTAATGATGATAGGAGGTAGAGGATCTTTTTGAGTTTTCGGAGAATCATCGAACTCTTCAATCCTAGTGAATACGGCATTCACATGCTTGGTTTGAGCTTGAGGAGGAGGTGGTGGTTCAATCCTATCGGTTTGTTCTAAAGAGATGTTTTGTGTCTTCTCCAAATCATCTATTTTTCTTTCCATGTTTTTATATATAGTGTGGCAATTCTTTTCATTTTGCTTCATCTTTATAATCATATCGTTAACATTATTTTTGAAAAACATATTTGTAACTCTTTTACCATCCAAGAATTTGGTGATTGATTTTTCGAGATCTGTTTTAGATTGATCGTCTCTGTCAAAAAGTTTATCATGAACAGTTCGCATGCTACGGATACATCTTTTAAAATGTTCGAGATCACTTTTCACATCATTGTTTAATTCTGTGAGTGATTTCTCGGAATCATTAGAATCATGATGGGATTGACAAGAATACGAATCATGAGGAATTCGGTTTTGATAACCTTCAGATTGGATGTAATTTTCTTCATGACGTTCACACATCAGCGTGTCATCGTTCATGCTATTTTTAGAAGCGTGGTTATCTCTAAGGTAATAATATTTGTTACGTATCTCATGTGCCTCCTCTTTTAAGCTCTGTAATTGAGAATCCATTTTTATAGTTAGAGCTTCCAATTTTTTGATTAAGCGAGAATTATCATTATTACTATTACTTCCATCGGCGAAAGAAACAGATTTTTGATGATGATTGTGTTCTGAGATTTAGTGTACCAATCAAGTTTGAAAAGGACTTTGTCATTAAGAAATTAATAAGCTTGATTCGGACTTTTATATAGGAAGATTCCTCCAGCAGTTACATCCAGTATTCCTTGAGTGGATTCGTCTAGACATTGATAGAATATTTGAATAATAGCTCCTTTGGTCAGACCATGCCCATGGCATTTTTGAAGCATGTTCTTCAGTCATAACCAGGCGTCGGTTAGACTTTCACATACGCTTTGAGAGAAAATTCTGATTTCAAGCAAAAGACGATTACATAACGAAGGTGGAAAGAATTTGTTTATAAAAACTCTTTTCATTTGTTCCCACGATGTTATAGACTCTTCATTAAGTTTGTTAAACCAGATTTTAGCTTTATCGCATAAGGATAAGGGAAATATTAAAAGCTTGACAGCTTCACATTGAGTTTCACCATATTTGAACATGTCAAAGATTGTGAGAAATTCACGGACGTAGTCATGCGGGTCGGTCCGCAGATAACCATCGAATTTATTTTCCCATATCATTTTCAAGTGGGTACTATTGATAACAAAGTTGTCATCAACATCGGGTCGAACAATGATTGAATTAGGAGTCGATGCTATAGTCTTAGCACTTTCCCACATGGGTTGATCATCGGGGTCTAAAATTATTCTTTCTTGAAGTGGTGAATTGGGTTGAGGTTCGACATCCTCTTCGGATATATTCAAGACGAAAATGTCATTAACGAAAGTATGTTGAGTTGAAGATTTGAGGACCTCGATCTTGATGAATTCTTTTTGGATATTTTATTGTTATTTTTACATGTTTTCTTTTTTATATTTTTATTTAATTTAGATAATGGTTTTACGAGTTGTTTTCCCCAAGATCGTGGATTAATATATACTTTAAGTATTTTGCAAAAAGTCATTTTTAATTTTTTTTATATTTTTATATTTTAGATATATATTAGATTTATTTTATAAAAAATATATACATATATATAATATATATATATAATATATATATATGTACATCATTATTTCATCAACATCGGGTCGAACAATGATAAAATTAGGAGTCGGTGCTACAGTCTTAGCACTTTTCCACATGGGTTGATCATCGGGGTCTAAAATTATTATTTCTTGAAGTGGTGTATTGGGCTGAGGTTCGACATCTTCTTCGGATATATTCAAGACGAAAACTTCATTAACGGAAGTATGTTGAGTTGAAGATTTGAGGACCTCGATCTCGATGAATTCTTTTTGGATATAAATTTATATTGTTTTTTACACGTTTTCTTTTTTCATATGTTATTTAAATTAAGATAATGTTATTAACGAGTTTTTTCCCCAAGGTCGTGCGGATTAATACATAATTTAAGTATTTTGCAAAAAAGACATTTTTATATTTTATATATATATATATATATATACTATGATGTTATATAAATATATATATGAAATTTATATTATATTATATATATATATATATATATATATATATATAATTTTATATTTTAGATATTTAGAAAAAAAGGATAGATAGATAAAAGATTTTTTAGATCAGATAGATAAGTACGACGCACTTGAGAAAAAGTGCGCCGATTTTTTTGAAAATTTTATGTTTTTATTTTTTATTTTTAGGTTATTACAACGAACTAAATAAACAAAAATAAAATGTAATAGAGCTAACAAAAGCTAAATATAATCACTTATGGAAAACAATTAAAACAACTATAGCATATAATCAATATGATTTTAAAAATAAGGTTTTTGGTTTTGATTTTGAAACAAATCCTGCTGGTGGAAAATCTGCAGAAAGTGCGGCGTACTTTCTGGGATTACAGGAAAACCGGCGCACAAATAGGATGTGCGGCATACTTCCTGAAGAAAAACGAATTGTTTGGTTCAGTTTGCTAGAAAACTGTACGGCGAGTTTGCAAATTTTGTTTTGCAAAACAGTAAAGAAATTTATGAGAAACAAAATAGCACCAAAAACAAGCAACAAACTGATAACAACTTAAACAATTCCCCGGCAGCGGCGCCAAAAACTTGATGTGTGTTTTTACAAGCTCTAAATTTATAATAATAGAAATATCGATTTTTACTAAAAACATAACACTCAGGCAAGTGTACCCTATCTAGTGTAATATAGTATTAGGTAAGTCCAGGTCGTTCCACGAAAATTGAAGTTTTCACAGTTTGTAATTAAGGTGCTAAGGTTAATAAGATTGTCACGGATTAAATTAACCAAATCTTGCATATATTGAATATTGTAAAGAAAGCGATTAAAAGATTATTCAAGCAAATGATTAAGGTATGTTTGTTTAGGTAATGATCACTAAGACAATGAAGTGTTTAGGATAGTGTTTATAAGCTTAGTGAAAAAAGATTTCACAAGTTACAAATCCTTTCGGCCTTTAAATATAACGAGTGATTATATCGATTAATAACAACAAATCCTTTCGGCCTTTATAAGTTATTACAACTAATATATTAAGTGGAATGATTAAACACATATATAAAAGAACCCTTTCGGCCTATATTCTTGTATAAAATATGTTTTACCAATTCAATAAACATATATCCAAACGCTCTATATCTAAGATCACATATTGCCCAAACAAACACAAGATGACTACTCCATGATCAAAGAAGTAACAAAACACATAACATTTATCGTGAATTCAGTAAAGATCATATTCAAAAGATAAACAAGATGTTTGATGATTTCACATGTTTTCCCAACGAAAACTTTATTATATTCAAAGTAAACCCGGAAAGTATGAACAATTCTATCACAATCGCTTATAGATTCGAACTACACTTCAATGCTACTTCCTTAGATGGATTAAAATCTGTAAATTGATGGTGGAGAGTGGTGTTATTCGATGGTGGTGATGGTGGTTTGAAAGGGTGTTTGGATCCTTGGTTTGTCAAGCCAAGATTACCAAAAATCCGTATTTTAAGTGTTCTAAACGAACTAGAATGATTTTTGTGAGAGTGTGTGAAATGAGAGAGCCAAGGAGGGTATTTATAGTCTGTTCAGGGGCCAAAAACTGTCACACAAACTTATTTGTGCGCCACACTTCGGGTGTTACTGCTGTTTTCATTTAATGCCTTTAATTTTTTTCACCGCCTCAAAAGTGCGCTGCACTTTGGGCAATTTCAGCACTTGGCTTTTTTCAAGGTTGTAGATAATTGAATTCACTTCACGTGGCCACTAGACTCGCGTTAAACGGAGTTGGTATGACCGAGTTATGACCAAAACAATGAATAGGTGTCGCGAGATCTTTATCTTCAATTATTTGTTCGTTTAAGCTTCAAATCTTCATGTATTTTTCCGTTTTCTTCCACGACACGTACTTAGAACCTACAATAGCAAATATACTCGATTCTATACCAAAAGTTATTATATTTAACCAATAAATATACATAAAAGCATAGATAACGCATATAGAAATATGTATAGTTTGAGCGTTATCATTATTTGATGATTCTAAACTTTTATTTTTGGTTTTGAAATCCTTAATTTCACATTTCAATTTAACAATTAAATCCTTGTTTGATGATTCCAAAAATTTATTACGGTTTTTGCTATCATCAATTTTACATTTTAGTTTCTCAATTAAAGAAGCAAGCAAATCACATTCTCTAGCAAGATCATCATCATCCTGGTTAACCGTTTCTCCATTTGTACTCTTATTTAATGAATCAATAGTGATGTTAGTATCACCTTGTTCCTCCAGATATGTGTCATTAACAGATTCACGTTGCTCATGATGTTCTTTGTCATTAGCAAACACATAATAGTTATCATCATTATTTTGTACCTTTTGCAATGGTTCAGTATCAAAGATGGGTCTAGAATTGTTAGCAGCATCTGGAGTAACCTCTTGAATCTGTGCCATGTACAGATAATGTGCTTCCAATTCTTGATCTTCAGGTTCATCATCAGTGTCATCCCTCTAATCAGCTTGCTCTGCATTTAACTAAAATCCAGCTTCCTCTTGTTTACACAATAACAGTTTCTCCTTGTGATAAGTTGCATCCTTTGCTCGTTTCGGTTTCTGACATTCCCTTGCTACATGCCAATATTCCTTGCAATTATAACACTGAATCCCAAACTGCTGCACCACCTGTGTACCTACATTCTCCCTAACCCCAACAACATTAACTACCCTTTGATTATCATACCCAGTTCCTCTGTTGATTCTTGGGTATTATCTTGATTTGCTCTACTGGTGTTTGATGAAGTTCGGATGTTATTGTTAGTAGGTTTGTAGATTTTCTTGAATGAAAGAGAAATTAAAGCCATGAGTTTATCAATCTCATTTTCCTTTGACATCTCATCATCTTCAGCAACCATAGTAGGTTCTTGATCATAAGTGGGTGGAGGAGAGTTAACAATTTCTTTACCTTTGTTTCTGGTAGGAGCTTATTGTGATCTGGTGGAGGAATTGTGAGTGTAGTGAGTAGGATGGTAAACTGGTTGTTGTTGAGCAACAAGTGCAAGTGAATGTTGAGCAACAAGTACAAGTGAATTAGCAGTACGTGCTAGTCTTTCAACTCTTATCTCATTGAATTCGTTCTGGTGTTGCTTCAGAATTTCATAAAGTTTATGATAGGAGACAGTCTTCAATTCTTGACTATGCTTAACAAGCGTCACAAACCTTTTCCATTATGGTTGTAATTGAAGTAAGAACTAAACATTCACTTGGCGATTGGTAACATCACACTGATCTCTGACAAGCTCACTCATCATCTTGTAAAACCTTAAGTAATACGATTCAAGTGATTCACTATCCCGTGATGTAAATTTTCCAAATTCCCAATATAAATTAGTTTCAAGATCTTGAACATTGATTGATTCACTTTGTTTCAACCTTTCAATAGCTTTTCACATTTCATATGCATTTGTACAAGCATCGAATGTAGAGTAGATATCATTATCTATCTCTGTGAGAATTATCTGAACAACTTTAGTATCCAATTGGTTCCTTATGTCTTGAGACACATTCTTATAGTTCTCCATATACCCTTCTATAGTGGTTTATGAACTCCCTTCTGCAACTGGAATAGTCTTCTCAGTCCATTTGAATTTGTAAGGTGGATTCTGGAGACAATAGTAGATAAGTTCATTGTTAGGTTTGGTGTCGATGTATCTCTTGATTATGGATTTCCACTAAACGTAATTACCATGTGCTAACATTGGTGGACGGTCTTTACCAACTGCTTCCATGATGGCATTATGAAGAGAATTCGATGTTTGAGTTTGCAAATTGGTATTTGACATTTTGATGTTGTGAATGGATATCGGATCTTAAGTTTTATGAAGTGATTGAGATTGTGGTTTGTTGTAGATTTCTAGTTCATAGGATTTTACAATTCTTGATTAAACCGAGAAAAGAAAATAAGATTTTCACAGGATTTTACTAATCAAATAAGAAACCGTGAAACCAAAAAGTAGAATTTCTGATTTTACTTTAAAGTTCTTGTTTTTATGAAGCCCGAAGTCAGTCTCTTCCCACCTGATGGGCGGTAAGGTCGAAATTTTTTTTCGGGAAATTAGGGTTTCAAAACAAGGATTTCCTTTGAACCGAAGTTGAAATTTGATGTAATATTTCACCTAGCTTACTTGTTTCGCTTGGAATATGTAATGTCTTATTTCGCTTGAATTATGACAAAAACATATTTTTCTTGCTTCTTTGAAATTTTGGCAGAGTTTTGTTTTGGATAAAGACATAAATCGCTTAAATTGAATCACTTGAATTACATAAATCACTTAAAACAGGTTTCGCTTGAACATATTTCGCTCAGATACATATTTCGCTCAGATGCATATTTTGCTTGAACATATTTCGCTCAAAATATCGCACTAAGCAAAAATTTTAGGCAGTGTTTAGTTTCCAGATCTATGTAATATTCGCTTAAATGTGTCAAACTGTCAGAACATATTCCATCACAACATGTTTAGCTAACAACATGGTTCGCTCTTCCTTCATATGACATGTTTCACTGATTAAAAAAAAATTATGCCCAGATTTTTCATAAAGAAAACCGATGGTTTGAATGAAACAATATGCTTACCTATAAGCTTGTTAAACAAATGAAGAGAATCACCTTGTTGCACAAAAAAAAACACAAAACTCTTGTTTTTGTTGATTTTCTATGCGTTTTTTCTTTCAAAATGTACGAACAAGATACTAAAACAAATGAAGCTTTGTTTGATTCTTGTATAAGCTGTTTAAGTAACAAATAAGCTGAATAGCTAAGACTTAAACAAGCTTAAGAATCAATACTACAATAACAAAAGTAAACCGTAGCTTTTAAAGAAAAATAAGGACGAAATAAGCTCTACAACCACAAATTAAACACTTAAAACCCCTTGGCGATTGATACCACTTGTTATCCAAAATATTATCCACTTCACAACAATAAGAATAAGCAATAAGCTAGATAAGAAAAAAGAGAAAGGAAAGATTGGAAGATTAGATTAGAGAAAAGGAAAGAGTTTGGTATGGTTACATACACACAAATGGTAACCAACACCCTCTCCATGTGTGGAGAGGGTCCTATTTATAGTACCATTTCCCTAGATGGCGTATGGACTATCTTAATGGACTGGGCTTGGCTTGTGTTGGGCTTTGAGCTCGATACATGGACAATTTTATCTTAAAGTCCAAGCCCGTTGAACCCGACTAGCCTATTACATAACAAGACTAATTATGACTAAGACGACCGATAACATTCTTGTTCGACTTATATAAAAATAAGGCTAACAGTATCTTAGCATGAGTAAAAGTAATGCCTTTTTTTGTAATATTCCATTTAAGGTTAAGGATGAAATCAAGTTGGTGATACCTTTTAGCGAGGGTGTCCTGCCCATTAGATACTTAGGTGTCCCCCTGGTCTCTAAGAGGGTCACTAAGAATGATTGTAGGGTTCTTATGGAGGTATTACATAATAAAGTTAATAGTTGGAAAAATAAGTGCTTGTCCTTTCCGGGTAGGTTATAATTGATATCTTCAATTCTTTCTACTATGCAAGTTTATTGGTGTTCATTGTTTATCTTGCCCCTTACAGTGTGTGATGACATTAATAGTTTACTATGTAATTATTTATGGTCCAATAAGGATGGGATTGGTAGTATGGTTAGTGTTAAGTGGGTAGATATTTATAAGCCTAAAAACCAGGGTGGGTTGGGTCTTAAGTCGATGCATGAAAGGAACATTGCTCTTATGGCTAAATACCTTTGGAGTATCATAAGTAACAAAAATACTATATAGGTTAAATGGGTGAATGTTCACAAACTTAAAGGAAAAAATCTGTGGGATATTGATCTTAATATAGGAATGTCATGGAGTTGGAAACACTTGTTGAACCTTAGGGATAAAATTAAGGAGTTTGTTAATATTAAACTTGGGAATGGTAACACATGTAGTCTTTGGTTTGATAAATGACATCCTGGTGGTCCTCTTAGTAAGCTTATTGACCACAAGATGATCTATATGGCTGGTTTAGATATAAATGCAAAAGTTATTGATCTGATTGATAATAATTCTTGGTGTTGGCCGATAGATTGGGTGGGTGAATATGACTCTGTGCTTAATGTTCTTGTGCCTAAGTTAGTTAATGATCTAGAAGATAAACCTATTTGGGGCAATAAAAAAGGTAAGGAAAAAGTATTTAACATTAGTGAGATTTGGAAGGCCATTAAGGTTGAGTACCCGAGAGTTATTTGGTATAGACATGTCTGGTTAACGCAATGTATACCGAGGCATGCCTTTATTACTTGGCTTGCTGTTAAGGAAGGACTTAAAACTAGGGATAGACTTGCGAAATGGTTTAGTATCAATGATAAGTCTTGCTTGCTGTATGGACTTAGTGATGAGTCTCATAACCACTTGTTTTTTCATGCTTGTATTCTAGGAGGTTGTGGCAAAGATTAAAACCCATGGCTTTGTTAGATAATGTTAGTAATAACTGGCCTAGTGCTATATCAAGTATTGTCAATATGTCGGCTAAGAATTCTATTTGGAGTATAATACAAAGAATCGTTTTAGTGCTACCATCTATTTTATTTGGCAAGAGAGAAATATTAGAAGATCTGCACTAAAAAATAGGATGGTTGATGTTTTGTTCAAAGTGGTGGAAGAAACGGTTAGATTTAAATTCATAGGCTTAAGTTTAAAATGTACTTCTGATGTTATGAAGGCTGCTAGGATTTAGAACATTCCTATGAGCAAGGATAAGTTTTGGAGGGGTAATAGTACCTTGATTAGAAATGATAATAATTGTGGATAATAGCTATAAGTGGGTTTGTTAGGTGACCTGGTCTCATGGTGTGGCTGGGTTATGGGATTGCAACAAGATTTTTGACATAGATGACCATAGAATTTTTTGGAGTAAGGGTCTGAGCTGGATTGTATGTGGGAATGAATGGATGTATGTTACTAATATTTGGAACTGTTTCCATGACGAGACTGTTTTATGGGGCTGTATTGCTATTTTTTTATCTTTATGAATACGATATTACTAACAACAAGTTGCTCAGAAGTATGGTTTTGGCTGGTCCATGGATGGCTAACAATGATTTGGACAACTTTCACCTATTTGATTCTCTTTGTACTGGTCGTGGTGAGTTCCTAAAAGAGTGGGCTACCTATGATTACTACATTGTTGAGTTTGATGGGTTTGATAGTTTGTTCCTTATCCTCTTGTGGTTTCCCATAAAGTGGTACACTGGGCATTTCTTCTCACTTGTTGTACAGGTCAATTTTGTAAAATGTCATGATTATAAAGCTGGATTTGTTTTATGCACCAAGAGTCTGCTCAGTTAGAGGTTTGTGTGGATTGCAACAAGATCTTTCTCTTCTACATGTATAACAAGACCTTTTATTATTTATGATATTTCTAATAATAGTCTGCTCAGTTGGAAGTTTGTGTGGTTTCCATGGATGGCCAGTACTGATTGGGAGTGTTGTTACCTTTGGAGTTCTAAGTGAACCATTTTGGGTGAGTGCCTTGAGAGGACTATTCAGGTGGGTTGCATTTTCGAGCTTTATGGGTTTGACAGTGTCTTCTTTTTCTTGTGGTTTCCCATGATGTGGTGCTCTGGGCAGTCATATCTTTGTTAGGACATGCCAGTTTTGATGAATATCAAGAATATAATACTGTTCCTGGTTTTATGCACCAAGTTTCTAAAAAGTAGATTCTTTATGTTCTTTTAAACTATATGGGTCAATTCAGGATGGTGATTAAGATCTGGATTGTTCTTTGTATGGATTGTATCTGTTGGCATATGTATATATATTGGAATATGAATTTTGATTACAGGTTATGGGGAAGGTCTAGACAAGTGTTGTACTCTTTTTTTCCTTGTCATGCTCTTTCCCACTGGGTTTTACATGATAGGATTTTTAAGGAGGCAAACTTGTTTAGACTGCTATTTTGGCACTTCCTCTGTTTCTTGGTAAAGTATGGATATAGGAACGAGGTTCATAAGCTGGTGTAGCAGATTTTCTTTAGAGAGTGGTCTGATATTATTGGTTTCTTCTGCAAGCATAATCTTTGTAATTTTTGTATTTTCTATATTTTGTATTTGCTTTATGTATTGAGTATTATGCTTTCTGTTAGAGTTAGTGTATGGTGATGGTTCAGGGGATTCTGACTGGCCTCAAGATTCCTTGATGATTCATAGTATACTAGTCTCTTTCTGTTAGCCTTCTAATACTCATATATTTTGCTGTCATGTATTTTGAGCTTGGGACATGTCCAATGCTAATGTTTTGTGTGGCCAAAGTTGTTAAATCTAGGGATGTGTCCTAGTTTTTTGTTTAAACACTTTGTGCTTTTTGTACTTTGCCTTTTGTAGCCTTTCTTAATAAATTTACCATTAAGAAAAAAAAAAGAAATCTCATGTAAGTACTAACAATTTACCAAGCAATACACATATACATAAATGCATACATAGTTCCTATTACGCGTGCTATATGAGGATACTTAGGTTAAAGTCTAGGTCAAAACCACCTATTTCTATATAACCAATGGCTCTGATACCAATCTCTCACACCCCGTCTAAGGCGGAAACACAAGGTGTAATGGACATGATCGTCATAACACATTGATATAAGACAATAGAGAATTTACTAAATGAAAGATTAACATAAACGTGTCATGACGACTCTCGACATAAGTGTAGACTTGTATCATGAATAGTCAATACCATGACAACATAGTCACATAGTCATAATAATCCCATAACCCGGGACAAGTACAAATAAAGTAAAATAGTCAACATAAACATAAATAAAGTAATGCAAGAAATAAAAGGCATAAGTAACCTATGAGGATTACATCCTAAGTCTCTCTAAGTAATGCGAGTAGGCTCTATTCCTCCTTAGGCACAGTAATTTGATTACCTAAAAATGAATACTCGAAAACGTCAACATAAAGTTGGTGAGCTCATAGGTTTAAGTAGTAAACCCATTTGTTGTGCATATAGTTTAAGTAGGACAATAGCGAGAAGATATGCATATACGACATTTAATATTATCACACAATAACAAATCACATAATAGAACTCAATAAGGTTGGGTGCATTTTCCCAAAGGTATACTGGGTACCCTACCTAGATGTAATGGCGTCTCTTCCCGAAGATAAATTACCTCTCGCAATCAAGTACATTATAACAAGCATATAACCATATAAACGCATAAATTATCCAAGTAAAAATAATGTAACACAGCAAAAAACATTTATAATATCATTGGAGTATCATTTTCCCCCTAGAAAAAACATGAGTAAAAAAGAGATACGAAGACTCACCTTAAGCAAAGCGGTGAATCAGAATAAATCAAGTGAAGGATGAGCTCGAATGTCCTAAACATGACCTAGTTGGAATATAGTGCGCTTTAAGTGCAAGCCAACGATAGCGAAAAGATGCAAATGCGATTTTTATAAAGTTCTCATCACCCGAACATGTTTGCGTTGTATGTATTTATTAAGTTGTGATGCTAATGCAAAAGTTACTACTTTTATCAATCTCTAGAAAATCCCGCACATTATTTATTTTTTAAATACTTCCGTTTAATTTACATCTCTCCTAAAACACGCTAAGTAATCTACCAATAGTCTAGTTTCCAATTTTTATTCGCCATTATATTCTTTACTATTATTTTAAAGTCACTAACTTTAATAAATCTTATTTGCTCACTTAATAATATTTTAGAAAGTTTCCGACACACATAGAAAATATATAGATGATACTATAATATTTGTTAAGGATTTTATAGCTCATTCGCACTCGAAAACGCCAAAAATCTCCTTTTAAGTTTCAATTAGCTCTCTTTTATTAGTCACATTTATGCAGCAAGTTTATAAAATTTCCAGATTTTAGTCCGGCTTTAGAAGGGCGTAACTCCTTCGTTATAATGATTCACGAAATGGTCAAAAGCGACGTTTCTAGGAAAAATCCCGTTCTACAAGTTTTTTCATATAAGTTGTACCCGACTCGGACCCAAAATGGGTCAAAAACAAGAAAACATAAATTGGACAGAATCTGTTTTAAACAGTTTTTGCTGGAAAAGTTACTAGTTTTTACCCGAACTTCATTTGGTCATAACTCACTCGTTTTAAGTCGGATTTTACAAAATTTATATCTACGCGTTCGTATTTAAGTATAGTATCATATTTTTAAAGTTTCGACAACTCAAGGTAAATTTAACCACCCGTTTTACCCCAACAACATTTCGGACAAAATGCATTTTATACTAAAACTACATCATATATTTAACCGCAACCATCACAACCTCATTTCTAGGCTAAATCCCTTCCACCGATTGATACCAACACTCAAACAACTCCAAGACTACCTATCCCTTCCACCGATTATTACAAAAACACAAGAGAACCACTTTTAACACATACAATCCTATATTTAACCTAAAAGTACAATAATATCAAGAATAAGTTTTAAAACATAAATAAGCTGTACAACCCTTTATTTTTGCTAGTTTCTTTATAAAATCCTTTTACACAAACATATGTGATAATATTTTGAAAGAACATGTGATGTGTTTCAAAAGATTTAAATTTGTAAGACTGAAATTACTAATTATTAAATGGAAACATACGGGTAAAGTATAACCCACATATGTAGTATAATGTTTGAGGTATGGCCATGTCGTCCACAGGGATTTAAAGTTTCGACAACTCAAGGTAAAGTATAACCACCCGTAAGTTTTAAGACAAATCTTAATGACTTTTTTAGATGAGACATGATTCATGATGATTTCAATAATAAAAGAGTATGACTACTCGGATAGTTTCATATAATACATAAGCAATGGTAATGATCACGATCTTCGATTTTAGGACTTAACTTATAAAAAGGTTTTTTCATCAAAAAACGTTGTTAATACAAATAAACCGATAAAAGCTTTTATTTTATTTTACGATCTTTTCATGTTTTGTTGATAACAAGTAGTAAAATCTATATGAAAGTAAAATACTAAAGTTGTTACTTTTCCATTTTTGGCATTACTTTGTATTACAAATAAAATATGCAAACCATTATTTACATCATGTATAACATCATCAGTTGCAACATATCTTAGGGCAATCTTACAAGATTACACATGATCTCTTAAGATTTTGCAAATCAAAATTTAGATTGTGTTACTGTGCTCCGGTTCTGTTGGTATATACTAGCCGGTTCTGTTCTGCAACAGAACCGGCAGAACCGAGCTACAGTATCATTTTTGGCTATAAATACCAAGCCATTTCTTATGTTTTTCTTCACCCCTTTCCAGCTTCAAATCCTCTAATCTACTAATCATTCTCTCTATTCTTGCATAGTTTCTTTTAGCATTTTGTAGGTAACTCTCTTCAAAGAAGAAATTGCCAAACACCCCTTTTGAGATGATCAAGTTCCAAGAATCTTGTTTCGCATCTCAATAGCATCATCAAGTTCACATTGCTAAATCTTGTACATCATTTAGTAGTTGTAGTTGTGTTCATCATCATTGTAAATCAAGTGTAGTGTTATTGGTTTAATTCTACCATGTGAAGAGTCCATTATCTAGCTTTGTACCGTTAAAAGGTGTAAGCAACATTGTGAGGCTTCTCCGCCAGATTAAGGAGATTGGTGACTAGTGCTTACGAACTCTCGAGTAGGTGACTCGGGGAGTGTAGTAGGGCAAGGAAGGTGTCCTTGTAGCCGAACCACCATAAATACTTGTGTCTTAGTTAAAACTTTCTAACTCTTACTCTTACTTACTTTATATTTCATACATCAAACATCATTATTGTGCAAACTTCACATAAGATCATAATAAAAGTTTGAAAAGTACAAGAAAGCTATTCAACCCCCTTCTAGTTTTCAACAATTGGTATCAAGAGAGGGTTATCAAAGATTTTAAAGTATACTGTATTTTAAACTTTAAAACGATCATGGATTTTTTAAAAATGCAAAGAGGTAAATCATGCAACAGACCCTCTCTCTTTGAGCTAATTGCCTTTATATATCAAAAAAAACCATTTTGAAACTTATGTGAAGTCTAAAGATATTGATCTTTGGTACATTATAGTTCATGGTAATTACAAACCTACCATCAAAGATAAAGATGGTAAGGATGTAATCATCACTTATGAAAAATATGATGAAAACCATAAGAAAATGATTTCCAAAAATGATGAAGCAAAAATGGTTTTATACAATGCTTTACCCAAAAAGGAATACGAAAGAATTTTCATGTGCGATACGGCTCAAGATATTTGGAAATCTTTAATAATTACCCACCAAGGTAACAAACAAGTTAAGGATAACAAAATAGATCTATTTGTTCAAAAATATGAAGAATTCATTATCACGGATGATGAAACTATTGATTGTGCTTTTGCTAGATTTAATACTATTATTACATCACTAAAAGCACTTGATGAATCTTTTTCAAGTCGTAATCATGTTAGGAAATTCTTGAGGGCTCTTCCCACCAAATGGCATCCAAAGGTTACCGCAATAGAAGAATCCAAGGACTTATCAACACTACCTCTAGACGAGCTCATCGGCAATCTAAAAATTTATGAGGTAATACTTAAAAAGGACTTGGAGATCTCTAAGAGCAAGAAAGAAAAATACAAATCACTTGCTCTCAAAGCAAGAAAAGCCCTAAGTGAAGAAGAGGAAACCTCTTCGAATACCGATGATGAAGAATACGCCATGGCGGTAAGAGATTTCAAAAAATTCATTAGAAGAAGAGGAAAGTTTGTCTGCCAACCCTATGATGACAAAAAGAACTTTCGGAAAGTTAAAGAAGACAAAAAGTAGAAGGATGATCGAAGATGTTTCAAGTGTGGTGATCCAAATCACTTCATTAGTGATTGTCCCAAACACTCCTTCAATGATCAAAAGGCGTTCGTTGTCGGGTATTAGAGCGATAGCGAAGATGATTCCAAGAAGGAAGAAATATGTCTCATGGCACTTGACAACATTGAGGTATTATCTGACACTCCTTACTATAGTAGCTCATCTTTAGATAATGAATCAAGGGAAAATGAGTATGATAAACTATACAAAAGTAGTCTTAGGATTATCAACAAAAATAAACAACTAAAGGCAAAAAATGAAGTACTAAAAAGAGAGGCTTGTGAACTTAAAACAAAAGTAGAACAACTAGAAAGAAACAAAGAGATTAGTCTTGAATGTCAATCATGTGTCAACCTTCAATCTAAAATTATCTCACTAACTTTAAAAATAGCTAGTTTTAAAAATAGTGGTTCGTCTTTGTAAGAAATGCTTGAAATGCAAAAACTAGCAAAAGATAAACATGGATTAGGATAAACAGAGGTTATATCTTCTACTAGCATCACTAAAACTAAAAAGTTGAGTTCTAAAAATATCAAAATGCCCTTTGTAGAACCGGCGTTGCCGGTTCCCTCTGCAAGAGAACCGGCTAGTTCTGACGAACCGAACTGACCCTCTACAGAAAATATAGGAAATGCAAAAATTCTAGAAAGCAACATTTTAAAGAAAAATGACTCTGTGTTAATAACTAGAAAGCATGTTTTAAACATTTCTAAGAATATCAAACAACCACCAATCCTAAAACTCGGACAAGGGCTAGGAAAAGGTATGAGTCAAACAAACGGTATGCATAACTCTAACGGACCCATGAGATATTAGGG
>BQNB010149920.1:3087-16106 GCA_026074375.1 Tanacetum coccineum
GATACACAACTCCTTTGTGTGTTCCAGACATTGTGAATGGTATCTTTTGGTCGATTCCCTCAAAGAACATCATAGGTTTGGTAAGGTTGTGTAACACCCCCAAAATGGGTCACAGCGGAAATATGTCCGAGAGTGTCACTTCATCGAATATATTGCACAAGATACGAGAGAACGACCATGATGAGGTGTCATTATATACACTTTTTCGGGGTCATTTAACCCCCTAAATCGTGCATTTATGCCCAAAATAGGTACT
Organism: Tanacetum coccineum; assembly: GCA_026074375.1. Classification (NCBI taxonomy): domain Eukaryota; kingdom Viridiplantae; phylum Streptophyta; class Magnoliopsida; order Asterales; family Asteraceae; genus Tanacetum; species Tanacetum coccineum. The sequence goes on from BQNB010149920.1 coordinate 3,344, forward strand.
TAATCGTTCCTTTTTAGGTATTTAGCATTTGGAAGGCATTTGGAGAAAATACACGTGACTTGGGCTCATTTGTATGACTTGGGCTCTTATACGATTAAGGCTCATTTGGGCTCATTTGTATTATTTAGCATTTGTATGACTACGGACCTACACCAAAATCTCTTGAAGATTATGCTTACAGAGAGTGGAGACGGCGTCGCAAGCATAAAGCGACTCTGCCATGATTTACGAAGCGACAACGTCAATACATTGGTGACGCCGTTAGAACATGGACGACCTAAAGGAACTCTAGAAGATTCGGTGTCACGAGATTAAGAATACCATTTAACGCGCGCGTGAAGTACTAGATATTGTTTTGATCATAACTCCTTCATACGAACTCGGATTATGACGATTCAACAGCCCACACGTTCAGAACAAGAAAATCTACAACTAGGCGAAAAAAATCATGGTGATCGCGTCACATGTTATTGGTGACGCCGTCATGAAGGTCGGTTTAGGTTTTGCCTATAAATACAACCTCATAACTTCGTTTTTATCGAGCCCCCAACCCTAAGTCCGATTCTAGGGTTTGGGTAGGTGTTTTTCCAGCAACTTAGAAGACCTAATTCAATCCATAAACATCTTGTAATGGTTTGATTATCACTCTTCAATTCCTTTTGTTGATTATGATTTCTCTTGTTTGATTATGCTTAGCTAATTCATCTAGTATTTATTTAGGAATGCATGAACCTTGTCATTAATTGATTAGATCTTGTTGTTTGTGACAGATTCAATGAGTCAAATTGATTATAGTTTATAATTCTTGTTTCCTATTACTTCTTTTTTATGGATGTGTGCGTTAGGCTCTAGAAAAACAACTTTTGTCTGTATCGCTGTTGATATGTCTAGGGAAACATAATTGTGTAGAAAGGATACCATGGGTAACAGTCTTCATACAACCTTACTTGCGCGTTGGCCTAACGGAATATTACATAGACGGCGGGTTCGTGTAATCCATTCATGAATTAGGAAATACTTACACATTACATCTCAAGTGTGACAAAGCAATAGGTAGAATTGAATAGCTATCAAGGAGTAGTGTATCCCAGGTGAATACGCTTCATTTTATAATTGTTATTTAGTTTATTAATAATTAATTAGCTTAAAACCAAAACCTCTTTAAAACCATAATTTACTTGCTTTCATTAAATATAAAAACACAAAAAGAATCTTCTTTCAACCCTTAGAACTTAGTGAACATTCGATCCGGCCTTCACAATGCTATTCCCCTAGAGAACGATAACAACCCCCGAGCCTTGCCTATACTACACTACATGATAAAATTTAACTAATGAAAATGCATAGGATAACCAAACTAGAGAAAGAAAACGCAACTATAACCAAACTAGAGTTTTCATAAAAACACAAACATGATAAAAGTTAACTAGCTCGAGCGGTTCATAGCTTTTCCTAAATTACACATAGCCTGATCAACTATGCTTAATTCACTAGCTCGAGCGGTTTATAGCTTTTCCTTAAATTATGTTAGGGGAAAAGGAGAGAATATATGAAGTCTAAGACCACCTAAAAATGAATTGACTTTGAATGTACATATTGTGTAATATGTATTTTCATGTGGTAATGTGGTATGAGAATGCTTGCGAGCATTGAGGTTTGGATTGTTGATTGATTGCTAAGTGCTTGCCATGCTGCTTTAGCTGTATTGCATGATTCCATCTGAGCCTTAGTAGATATGTTGTTGGTAGAGATGTTGATTGAGGATATGTCTTTCGTAGTTATGTTGTTGCATTGCATGAGGCCCTGAGGCGCTTATGCTGTATTGAACCTTGTTGGTACTTGTTTGCCGTTCGTACCTCTTGGTATACCTGTTATATATATATATATATATATATATATATATATATATATATATATATATATATATATATATATATATATATATGTATATACGGTTATGAACACCTAAATTCAAACGTTATGTTGATTTAATATATGTAAACAGAGTTATGCTGATAATTTGAGTAATGATATTTTATGGAAATACTTATACCCTTTATCGTGTTATCATAGGTCATGTCTACCCCAGCTTATGTTGATTCGGATACTATCACCCAGGCTAACATAGCTTAGAGCTCCCGAGTGCCTGTCCCATTACCTGATGACCTTTATGTAGCGGTTAGGCAGGCATAGTTAGTTGATATAGATACTGAGTCAGACCTAGAGGAGGCTCCCTTAGAGGCATAGGAGTCGCAACCATTAGGTTCTAGAGTACCCCTTAAGAGTGAGGAGTTTGAGGCTTCTGAGCCATCAGGTACTAGGACTATTTCATCCCATTCTCTAATTTCATCGGATTCCACCGCACCATTGTCACCCGGTCATCCACTTACTCATGTTTCACCTACCTCTACACCCACCCGAGTTTCGTTCCACTGTAGGACCACACGTATGGCCGTGCGTACTCAGCCGACCCTATCCCCCGGCATGTCAGCCTGAATAGCGGAGGCGGCTGCTTTGTTTATATCTTCCTTTCGTAAGAGGTATAGATCCTCTTACAAGACACCATCACCATCATCATCTCCGACCCTTCCGGTACATAAGCGATATAGAGGTACATCTAAGCTCATATTAGATACTGATAGTGATGGGGATGAGTTAGGGGAGGAGGATACTGAGGAGGATGAGGAGGATGAGAGTTCGGATGTGGATGATGAGAGAGAGAGAGAGTCAGGGTTTAGATGACGAGGGTCAGGGTTTAGATGACGAGGGTCAGGGTTTAGATGACGAGGGTCAGGGTTTAGATGACGAGGGTTAGGGTTTAGATGACGAGGGTAAGAGGCTACACCGGAGGGTCAACAGCAGGAAGTTTTGATTGTTGATACAGCTGTGAGCGAGCCTTTAGGTCTTGGATACAGGGCGGCTAGGCGTCGTGCCCTTGAGTCGACGGAGGATATAGCACCTAGTACGTATAAGGTAGGGCAGAGATCTAGGTCTATGCCAGAGAAGGAGGGAGCAGAGAGGATATCTGCATTTAGACAGCCCACCCTTGTTACATGGGTAGATCCCGAGGATGGCAGGGTTTATACTGAAATCCTGGCTTATGTACCACTAGCTGCATCTGTTTAGACACCGCCATTTCCTGAGTGGTCGCTTGGTTCCTTACCAGTTTCACCATCATCCCTGGTAGTTCCATCACCTATAGCTTCGCCAGTGGCTACCCCATCAGCCACCATATCGGTAGAGGAGGACTAGTTTTTAGAGGTAGGGGCGTAGTTAGAGATCTATGGGAGCATACTCCATGATCATACCCAGTGTTTGGATGCGCTACCACCTACTTTGTTCGAGGGTTATGATAGGGATTTGAGGGAGTTGTATACTAGGTCAGGGGCAGTTAGAGATGAGATCTTTTCACAGAGGTATAGGTTTAGGAGTTTAGATCGGGATCAGAAGAGAGCTACGGTGACATTTAGTGCTATATTGAGGCCGTTATAAGCTTTAGAGGCATGGTCATGTCAGACTGTTGCCTAGAGGGCAGCTCTGTGGCATGCTATATATGATATTCAGAGGGAAAACCATGATTTGAGGAGGCAGCTTGCTGAGGAGAGGCGTAAGCGATTGGAGCTGACAAATCGTGTTACTAGGATAGAGAAGAGACATGAGTTTGAAGTGGGGGGGGGGGGTAGTAGACTATATGAGATTCTTGATTAGGATTTGTACACCACTAAACCGTGTAGCTTCGGTTAGTGTTAGATCTAAACTGAGTCGTCTTAGTAGTAGTAGTTATGGACTGATTAGTATCAGTAGGTAGTTGATCCCTATCGAAATCATAGTTATGATGGTAGTAGAATGATTTGTAAGGAATTAGAAAATCAATGGATAGTAGTATGTTTTCTTGCATGAGTTGATACGTTCAGTACTTGGGTACGTCATTGTCTATGCCGGTTAGTGACATGGCTCGTCACTCACCTCGGATAGGATTTCCATTCATGTAAGACTCCTCACACATTTATTCCCCACCTATGTGGAACTTGAAAATTATTCAAGTGGCATGTCAAACAGTTGCGTTGGAAGAACGCCGAGTTAGGTTAACCCTGTGTAGTCGCAAGGAGACTTGACCGTAATCATAGTAAGCTAAGTTAGAATCTGATTTTGATCATAGTGTGACCCCGATGAATATTTTAAATTCTTAGTGAGTTGGAACCCAAGGTACCTGGAGCAAGTAATATCTACTTCCGAGAGCCTAGACCTTCAATAAGAAAACCTTAGATGATCTTGAAAGAGTAGTGCAAGAGTCATGATGTATGGGACATATACCTCCTGGAGGACTAAACCCACCGAATAGAACAACCAAGGGACTAGATGCCGTCAAATGCTTTAAGAGTTTTGTTGTCGCGTCAAGGACTGGATCATATCCGGACACCCGACCGAATATGTGACCCAAAGGTTAGGAAGGACTGTTAAGTTGTGGAGATAGTAGGAAAGACTATCATGATTGTGTGAGACAAGATCTAGATAGATCCTAAGGAAGTGTAAGGACTGAACGTTAGAACTAAGTCTCTAAGGGGAATCAAAAGAAACCTCGCTTGAAGAGACTAAAACGGTAAAGAACTAGTGCGCATTGATGAGGAATTGAAATGTGGTCGTTGTTGTGATTGATGATTTGAGCTGAATTTCGGTGGCGAAATTTCCTTTAAGGGGGTTAGACTGTGATAACCGGTAACTTGTTCAGGGTTAAGTATTATAAAATATCGTAATTTTCTATCGGGGTCTTTTAATTTTGTCAGCTTTATTGGCAGAAAGCTGAAAAGTTGACTTCGGTTGATTTATTTTACGTGAAATGGTTACGGATTAACTTGGTGTTGAGGGAGTCTTGAGTTTCGAGAGTGAATCACTTTTGATTCATCTTTTTATATCAGAGTGTTTAGGTTGTCATTTTAATGGGTTCCGGGAAGTTTACCTGTGTTCCGTGAAATCGTCACGCAACACGTACCGTCATGACAGTTAAGTAGAGAACGGGTTTAATAATCGTGGGTGAATATAACAAACTTATTTAATAAGTAATTCGTAATTTGAAGTAACGTTTGTCTAGAACGTAAATCGTGGAGGTGTGAGTTAAAAGTTATCAGAAAATGGGCGTTTTCGTGAAATTTGAGTTAAGTGCGTATCGGTCGTAAAAGTGAAATTTGTGAGCAAAGTCTAAAGTGATAAGATGTATTTTTGAAGTCGAGAAACTTTTTAACTTGTGAGAAAGGTTTCAGTTTGATTTGAAGTAACCTCGTAATTTGGTCCCGACACGGCCGTTAAATGTCCAAAATGAATTTTGGGGAGTTTAAGTTGGAAATATGTCGTGTAAATAACCTAGGTTATCGGAAAAATGTTTTTAAAATCAATAAAAATACTACGAAACTTCGGAAAATATTTTAAAGTCAAAGTTTTTTATTTCTACGCGAACCCGACACGAAAAGAAGCCACCTCGAGCCCCTAGGATACCTTGGCCGGTTATGGACAAGAAGAGGAGAACACCAAGGCTTAATTTTAGCTATTTGGTCCTTGCATGGTATATGTATATTTGTCTTAACCTCACACACACATTTCACACTTTAAAAAATCAAACAAAAATCAAAAATATCTTCTTTCTGAACACTATCGAGTTGATTCTAGTGATTGGGTTATTGATTAAACTACGTTTGGGTAGTCGGTTTCGCATTCTTCTCGCATTTCAAAACCCTTTTGGTAAGTTTTCTAGTTTTCTAAAAACTAAAAGTTGTAACAACTGGCAATTTTCGGAATTTTAAATGACTATTTTACCCTTTGACTTTTTGGGTTTGACTTGAATTTTTGACTTTTGGTCTTTTATTGTCACATAAAAGCGATTACCGCGTAACCGGTAATGTTTTCGGAACATATTTTAAATAATAAATCATATTTATTATTTCATATCTCATGTGCAAAGTTATTTTTAACTTATTTGACTTGAAAACGAAAAAGATATATGTTATTCCTAAGCTGACTTATCAAAACCGACCCACTAAATCACGTTTTCACGACTCGGACTCTAAAGCAATTTGATGTAAAACGACATTCTGAACAACTTTTTAGATTTGCCCGAGACCCGAAAACAAGCAGAAGATGACAAAAATACCCTCGCAAGGTTTTAGAAACCGCACACAACGCGTACCGACATGAAAATAATTAAATTATATTTAATTAACACTTTTATTAAATAAAAATATTTAATAAATTAATTATCATTTTATTCAATAACGTTTGTTAAAAAAGCAAATATTCAAGTAAAGGATCATTTTACGGACAAAGTTTATCAGTAATATACAAATAAATAATAAACGTTTTAAATAAATTTTATAAAACGTTTATGAAAATTAGTCGAGTGAATACTCGTTTTTATGGGAAAAATTATTTGAAACGTAATGGCGCAAGTTTCGTGTTTTGAATCATCCGATAAGTGGCTCAAACGAGTCCCGAACCATTAATTAACAAAAATTACACGTTTGGTCCCTGTGGTAATATTTACAAAGTTCACCCTATATTATTTAACACTTGTCACGTTACTTAAAAGTTTTACTATAGATAAAAAGTTATAACTTTTACATTTCATTTTTTTTACAAAACACACACACAAACCCTAAATTATCTCCCTCCCCTCTCTCCACCGGAAAAACAAACCGGCCACCACAGCCGCCGTCGGAAAAGATTTCGGTCATCTTCTCCGGCCAACATTCCGGCTAACCACCGACCACCATCGCAGGCGCCATACTTTCCGGCGAATATTCGGGCGCCACCACCATCTCCGGCAAAAATTCCGACCGAGCTCCAAAACACTCCCCGCCACCCGATCTACTCGATCCACTAGTCCACGCGCCGCCACGCGCCCTCTCCATCACCAACACCACGCTACCGCCACCACCAGCCGCCACGTCACCACCTCTACCACCTCATTCTAACATCACCACAGCCGCGCCCCACCAGGCCGCTGCTACCGCCGCCGTGACTTCCCCACTACCAGATCCACCGCACCACTTCCACCACACCATCTACACTACCATCATCATCTCGTCACCACCGTGACCTCCACCACCGCCGCACCATCTCGCTGCCATCATCGTCGACGCCACCACCAAGGGTGCGTTGTGTTTGTTCTCACCATAAAAGGGTGCGTGTGGTTTAACTAAAACCCACAAGGGTGCGTTTGATTATTCTTAGCACCAAGAGGGTGCGTTTGGCTTGATTAGAACCCGAAAAGGGTGTTTGTTTTGGTGGTCAACCCACCACAAGGGTGCGTTTGGTTGGCTGTGTCACCACGTAGGGTGCGTTTGGTGTAACAGCAGCAACAAATAGGGTGCGTTTGGCTGTTATAAACACTGAAAGGGTGCGTTTGGTTTGGCTGCGAAGCAAGCACATAGGGTGCGTTTGGTTCACCAAGGGTGTGTTTGGTTTAGCTAGAAAACGACATAGGGTGCGTTTGTTTTGTTTTCATCAGAATAGGGTGAGTTTGGTGTTGTCTCAGCCCGCAAGGGGTGTGTTTGGGTGTGCAGTTTTGCACTAAGGGTGCGTTTGGTTGTGCGGTTACAACATAAGGGCGCGTTTGGGTTAACACAAAAAAACAATAAGAGTGCGTTTGGTTTAGCAGCATGAGCAGGAAACCATTAGGGGTGTGTTTGGGTGAGCAGAAACACCGTAAGGGTGCGTTTGGGTTAGCAGAAAACAACAAGGGTGCGTTTGGTTTATATAATCGACAAATAAATATATCGTAGGATTTTATAAATATAAAACCGGATATATTGATGGTTTAAAATGGTTAAATAAATATAATATTTATTATTTTGTTTAGTTTATATATATATATATATATATATATATATATTTAAAACGCGCGAGTAATTGCAACACGGATTGATTGAAAAATGATTAAGTTATATAGTTTTAAGATTGTTTAATTTATAATTATACAATAACCAGATAGACGAACGAGAACTATACTTTTACAACAAGGCAACCAGTTTAGTTAAAAGTCGTAACGAAATACTAAATTATAAAATATTATAATTCCCGACTGGAAGATAAGGTCATAACTTTTGTAAAAGCTTTACAAACATCGGTTACATGATTCGTAACATTAAAACGTGCGGTTATTTTTATGCAAGAACTTTTTATTTAATTAAGTGGTGATATCCGAAAACGTGTCAAACTATTTGGTTTAATTATTTACTCACTTCTTATATAATACCGGCAAAGTATTATATACTTCATATTAATCTTTGGATTGTTTGTCATTGTTATATAATTCACGGTATGAGTTATATAATTGTTATTTTTTTTCATATGTAATATATACGGAATATATATTACATACTTTGCGTTTACTTTCGATTTATTTTATTTAACCAACCACCAAACTATTACAACTTGAAATCTAAATCTTTATCAACGTGTCACGTTGACGTAACAATTCATCGGGAAACCCAAATACATTATCCTAGGCTAGTGTATCTTAGCTGTTAAGATAAGCCGTAACTTCTGGGTCGAGCTGTTCCGGTTTCCGTTCGTGTTATGCTTAATATGTGCATTTCTACCAATCGTTCGACAACATCAATGTGAGTTTATAGCCCCACGTTTTGCATGTTTTACATATATTTTGGGGCGAGAACATGCTTGTTTACAAATGCATTTACATGGTTGATTACAAATTGGTTTACATACTCATTTACATAGCTCGCTATGGGATACATTACTTGACTTCATTTTTGGTCATGAATACATACTTTGCTTTTGAAATGATTACGGATTAGCTTAAGCGGATTGAACTGATAACAACAAGTTACTGCCCTGGTGTTCTTGGAGGGAACAGGTACAATGGGTACATTACTGCCCGGGTGTTCTTGGAGGGGACACCTATAAGGGGTACATTACTGCCCGGGTATTCTTAGAGAGGACACCTGTAACGGGAGTACATATTCTTTTCATATATGTCGGGTGTTATTGGAGGGGACATCTGCGATAGGTACACATTAGTGCATCGGTTTCATAAACTTAGAGTAATCGTAATCATTGTTTTATACACACATGAACATTTGCGCGTTGTCTTGAATAAAGTGGCAATACATACTTTGAACAGAGGTGGTCCAACTATACATACGTTTTGGTGACTAGTTGGGGATTTAAATGGTCATGCATGCTTTACAACTCTTAATTTCTAAAAATCATACATACATTTTAGAAGAACATTTAAGGATTTAAACGGTCATACATACTTTACGGATCTTTGGTTCAACATTTATATTTACAGAAACCTATGAACTCACCAACTTTATGTTGACATTTTTAAGCATGTTTTTCTCAGGTGAATTAGATGCTTGGCCTACTTGATATGCACTGGAGTCTAAATTTGACAAGATTTCATTCATGGATTTCTACTTACATACAAATGATCAAATCTCGTTGGGTTGTTTTCAAGCTTTTCATTGTGATGCAATTATGGGACAAATGTTATATCAATTTCAAGGAAATCAACGAGATTACTTTTCAAACGACACATTTAGAGGTCGTTCTCTTGTATCTAGCGCTGTGTATTATGAAGTAACGCCCCCGGACACATTTCCGCTGTGACACATTTTTGGGGGTGTTACAGATTGGTATCAGAGCACTGGCTATAGAGAACTAGGTTGCATATTTTACCCTAGACTATAGCCGTTTTCGCAAATATTGCATCACAGCAAACATTTTCAAAGTGCATACACACTACTTGCTTACTTGCTTACATTACTTGTTGCATTAAGTGCTTACATGACATACATATATATATATATATATAATATATATGCTTGCATCTTTTGCGTATATCGTACGTTTATTTATATAAGAGTTGTTTATATAAATACGAGAGCATTTCTTAAGACATTGTGAGTTGCACAATGGTCTCATTTTACTTTTTAGACATTGTGAGTTGCACAATGGTCTCATTTATACCTCAGACATTGTGAGTTACACAATGGTCTCATCTTACTTCTTAGACATTGTGAGTTGCACAATGGCCCCACTTCGTTCTCAGACATTGTAAGTTAAACAATGGTCTCTAAGAATATTATTTTTCTTCATAGCTTTATACAATATCGTATTACACGGAGACCGTCATAATTTTGTTTACATGGAATTATGTATGAATCTAAGTATTACAAGTCTTGTATGGGCGGGACTTGTAATATGAGGATTGATATGATAATTGCTATGTTAACAAAGCCCGTCACAGCTTTGGTTTACATGGAATTATGTGTGAATCTAAGTATTACAAGTCTTGTATGGATGAGACTTGTAATAGGAGGATTGATACGATAATTGCTATGGTAACTCGTTCATGAAGACCTTTACCTTGTTTACTCTAATCGAGTACTCATTAACTATCTTGAACTCTAGGTCGATATTCTTTGGTAGTTTTACTCCCCGTCTCCGAAGACGAGTTTTAAACACTCGCCCCATACTCATTAGAAGCACATGCATCGTCATTTTATCCATCACCTTGAAGGTTATGTAAGTACGTGCATCAGAAATTATTAAGTAGGATGATTTATAATCTCTTTATTTGAAATGATTGGGACGCCTCTTCAGTTAAATAAAGAAATTGTAAATCCCCGAATCATAAGTTTATCATTTCTTACTTACATTAATTAGGACACTCTTTTATGTAAGTAATGAATTATAAATGAGTGGGCTTAATGGTATCCAATATGACACGAGTATGAACTCGAACCCGATAATCACCGGAATCGGTTAAAAAGGTTTAGAAGCACAATAGTGTCTTGCCACTCTGCAGAAATCTTAAGGCCTCGCTTGAACTACCTTATCCCATTCTTAAGTTATTACTTTTGTCGTTGCCAATCCTTGCGATCACGAACTGTTCGTGGAACTAACAGACTTGTTACACTCTTGAGCTAATGGACTTGGTTCAATCTCGAACTAACAGACTAAGTACAATATTTCACCACCTATAGCATAAGTAGGGGTGGCAATTTTTGACCCGACACGAAACCTGACCTGAAACCGACATGAAAATTAACAGGTTCAGGTTGAGTCTAAATATATTTGGGTCGGGTTTGGGTCGACCTATCTAACCCGTTTATTAAACAGGTCAGGTTTGGGTTGAAAATATATTAAGTGGGTCGACACGCCAACCCGTTTAAGATTTTTTTTTAAGTTTAAAATTATTTATATATTATTATACAGGTTAAATGAGTTAAACAGGTCGACCTACAAACCTATTAACCATGTTTAACCCGTGTAATGTGTCAACTTTTGTATATAAAACGAGTTAAATGGGTCAACCCAAAACCCGTTTAACCTATTCAACCCGTGTAACCTATCTAGCCCGCCAACCTAAATATATATACGGGTTAAATGGGTCAGGTTTGGGTTATGTGTAAACAGGTTAGGGTTGACATAGCTGACCCGATTATTTAAATGGGTCAGGTTTGGGTTGAAGCTTTCTGACCCGCTAACCTGTCAACCTTTGTATATAAAACGAGTTAAATGGGTCAACTTTTGTATGGGTTAGGTTTGGGTTGAAGCTTTTTGACCCACTAACCTGTTGACTTTTGTATATAAAACAACTTTTGTATACAAACCCATTCAACGTGTTTAACCCGTGTAATATGTCAACTTTTGTATATAAAACGAGTTAAATGGGTCAACCCAAAACCCGTTTAACCTATTCAACCCGTGTAACCTATCTAACCCGCCAACCCAAATATATATATATATACGGGTTAAATGGGTCAGGTTTGGGTTATGTGTAAACAGGTTAGGGTTAACATAGCTGACCCGATTATTTAAATGGGTCAGGTTTGGGTTGAAGCTTTCTGACCCGCTAACCTGTCGACCTAAACCCGCCAACCCAAACCCGACCTGAATTACCACCCCTAAGCATAAGCTCCCCCACGAGCTCCTCTTATTTGTCGAACTTTATTCTGGGGATATAGTTTCTCGAAGGTCCTCACTCTCTGCATCCCATAACCATTTGTTATAGTTATTGTTGTTATGGTTGCTGTTGTCGGGTCCTGGAGCGGTCCACTAGTGCGAAGACTTAAGTCGCGATACATCCTGGTACTGCCAAGTAAGTTGGATACTTACATCCATTAGCCTCGTCCGATATTAATCATCGAAGATTACAGATATCAGAAACGAGACCCCGTCCTTGAACATTTGAAACCTTATACAAACATACTCACGCGACTACACTTTTCCCTTCGACGTTTTCAATATTAAGAGACTTTCTTCATGATGCGGTTATATCAGTCATAAAATCTGTAATGATATTTTTGAGATACCTATTTTGATGGATTAAATATCCTGGTCAAACTTAGCCAAAAATTTTGGTATATGGAGAAGTGTCGAAACATCTAATTTTGCTGAATAAAGTTATCAACGACTTGTTTAGAACTGGTTTATTAAATCTTAAATCTTGGTCACACAAACGGTTAACACAAATTTAATCTCGGGACGAGATTTCTTTAAGGGGTAGGTACTGTAACAACTGGCAATTTTTGGAATTTTAAATACCTATTTTACCCTTTGACTTTTTACGTTTGATATGACTTTTGGTCTTTTATTGTTACATAAAAGCGATTACCGCCTAACCGATAATGTTTTTGGAACATATCTTAAATAATAAATTATATTTATTATTTCATATCTCATGTGCAAAGTTATTTTTAACTTATTTGACTTGAAAACGAAAAAGATATATGTTATTCCT
>BQNB010149921.1:0-16106 GCA_026074375.1 Tanacetum coccineum
AGAAAGCTAAAGGTATAAACTATCTTGGGTATTAATAATGGATACCTGAATTCCTATAGATCTAAAGGCGAACCTCACATTTTTGGGGTGAAATTTTGAGGGTTTTTGTGCTAGTCATACACATTGCTATCTATGAGACGCTATTAATACTTGGTTTTCGTCGGTACGTGTCATAAAATTTTTTAAATTTTGGTCAAAATTACCTTTTTATGCTATGTTTTGATATATTACCCATCATTTTAAAGAACAAGCAAATGACAAATGAAAGAATAGTTTCTAAGGCTTATTTCCCCCTACACTTAAGTTGAACATTGTCCCTAATGTTCTATAGAAGTACCCATAAAAACAAATAAAGGGAAAAGAAAACAAGTAAAAGAAACTAGTACTACCTTTGTTTGCTCAATAATAGAGAAGAAACATGCGATAACTGGTTAAATCGTCTTCCAAGAATTATCCAATGAAACTTCCTAAGAACTTCCAAGCTTCTTCTCATCAAATATAACATGTAATCAAAGACAAAGACAACTACACCAAGCATAAAATCGGCAGGATATATACATATGCAACAAGAGTTTAGGGTTTTGACTCTACGAAAGCAGTAAAGATAGGATGAGAGTAATGATATAATTATAGGTTATTCCGCAGGCTTACAAAAGAATTACAAATTTTAAATATTGCACATTTTATTTTTCAGTATTACTAGAAAAAATTTGAATTTTTACATAGCTAGAGACGCGACGCCGTCAGGAATAATCCTGACGCCGTCTCTAGCGTCTGTGAAAATTTCATCTTCGTTTTTAATGAGAAATTTCCTGCACACAATTTTATAAGTCAAAACTAAAGAAAGCACTGCATAAAAACCTGAAATTAGTCATTGCAATCATATGACTCGAAACTGACGCGAATTAACCTAAATAATTTATTTCAAATGTTTGAATTGGGTTCTTAAAACTGGATATTTCCCCTATACTTATTTTGTTGCAAAATACATTTGATTGCAAATAAGACGAAGTTACAAACAAACAAAGCATGATTACAAAATAATTCAAACATAATAAAACAAACAATAAAGAATTAAGACACAAGACACTCCTAAATGCGGGAAAAGTAAATATTGGGTTGCCTCCCAAAAAGCGCTTTTCTTTATTTACGAGTCTTGTAGCTAGACTCGAAGTCACACGTTCTTACGTGACTTCTCCTTCATCGTCCATTCCATTTAAGTATTCAGGTCTGAGCTTAATGGTGTCTTTATAAAACCCGTCTTCTAAGTCGGATGGCTTCCTACATCCTCTATCATAGTCGTCCTCACTGAGATTTACCCTAGATGATAACAAGTCATGACCCTCGCTGGACAATTCGCTCCTCTCTAGGTCCTTATATGGTGTTTTAAAGGTGACCTCTTTAGTTCCGTCCGTAAAAGTCATTAACCCGTGTTTCCTATTTATGGCCAGGCTGGCGATTTCAATGAACTTAATTACGGCCTTAGCCCTTGTTAGGAATGGTGTTCCTAGGATGAAGGGTCTTTTTTCGTCTTCCTTTATATCTAAAATCACAAAGTCCACTGGGTACACATGCTCAGCAACCTTAACTAATATGTCCTCAGATATTCCTAAATGTTAGATATACGAGTGGCTAGCTATTGAGAGTTTAATATCCGTCTCAGTCGGCCTCTCGTCGATTAATTTCATATAAGTAGAGAGGGGCATGACATTTACATCGGATCCTTGGTCAACTAGGGCGTTCATGTGTTTCAGACCTACTATGTTACAAGGTATTTTGAAGTTTCCTCCTATGTCCTCTTTCCTTGTTATTTTTTTGTTAAGAATTGCATTATAAACGGGCCCCCTAGGTGATAAATTATATGTCTTCCCTTTTAATTTTCTGACTCATGCTCCTAATAAAGAGTCGTTGAACCTATGATTATCCACAAGTCCTTCTATTAGCTTCTCATTGATCCTATGCTTCAGGTAATATTCAACGGGTTGAGAGCTAGGTGCCTCGGTTGTTTCTTCATTTTCAGCTTTGCTTTCAGCTTCCTTTCCCTTCTCGGCTTTCTTAGCTGGTGTTTTCATTTCTGTTTCGGTGGGCTTCTCAGTGTTGTCTCTGATTGCTACGTTATTTTTGTCACTTCTTTCCTCATCCCCTCTAGAGAGAGATAGAATTTACGTTCTTGATGACGGGGAATTTGGCCTCTTCTCTTATCAATATTTTTTAGGAGCCCTACTGGTCGTGAGTTCTTTAAGAAGCCTGGACATTTCAGTCATTATGTCGTTGATCTCCTCGCGTTGCTTGAAAATGGCATTTTTGAACCTCTTTATTCATTTAGTGTGTGCTGCCATGTAGTCCCGTACTCGAGCCTCAAAAGTGGTTCCTAATGCTTAGGGTTGAGGGTTTAGACTGGTACGTTCACGAAAAGTGAAGAGGTTCTGCTTTGGTGGTTCATTTTGGTTTTGTGGGTGTGGGTTTGAGTAGACTGCTTTGGCATGAGCTTGAGGGATGTGTGTTGAGCTTGGTCTTGGTGTCGGTTGTGATCCTTTTAGAATGAAGTTAATCTGGTCTTCAAGCTTAATAAGTCTTCGGTCAGTTGTTTTTGAGGTACTATGAGGCGTAGAAATAGCCTTGATCGGTTTAACGAATTCTTTTGCATCATTCTAGCCCTCATGGTCATAAAAGGCAAGGTTCTTAATGATTTCCCAAGATTCATCGGCATTTTTATCGTGGAGTTTATCGCCGGTGGCGCGGTCAATCTCGCACTTAAAATGAAAAGATACATGATCATAAAAAAATTAGATCTTAAGCCAACGATCGATGTCATGATGAGGGACTTTTTAGAGTAAGTCCTTGAAACGCGTCCATGCTTTTGATAGAGATTCTCCATGATGTTGTTGGAACATCAGGATGTCATTGCGAAGTTTTGCAGTCCTTCCTGGTGGAAAGAATTGAGCAAGGAAACGAGTAGTAAGATCCTCCCATGTGGTGATGGATCCTGCTGGAAGACGTTCAAGCCAATTGCTAGCTTGATCGCGAAGGGAAAATTGAAATAAACGCAAGCGCGTTCTTTCCCTATTTTCACCGTCAAGGTCAAGTGAGTCCACAAGTTTTAAGAAATCCTTAAGGTGTTGGTTTGGATCCTCAGACCGAAGTCCGTGGAATGAGCATCCGTTTTGCACCAACCGGATGGTGTCGGATCGAAGAGGTACCACGTTGTTCCCTACGGGGAGCTCGATGGTATTCCTGTAGCCCTCGTGGCTAGGTTTGGAGTAGTCTCCAAGAGTGCGGATAGGATTCTCGTCTCCCATGGTGGTTGACAAGAATGGGTTACGAAACAATTAACACAAAGAAAAGATAGACTACGAGAAAGCTAATATGCGGAAATTAAAGTCTCACTTGAAAGGATTCAAGCGAGTAGAACTAAGTTAAACTATGATCAAAACCTAACTATTCCCTACGCAGCGGCGCCAAAAACTTGATGTGGTCATCATAGAACTTCAACAAGAAGTTTTACAACTCCCTAGGCATAGTACCTAACCGTTGTAGTAGTAGTAGTATAGGCAAGACTCGTGGGTTGTTATCGTTCTTTAGGGGAATAGGTTGGGAAGGCTTGATCACGGTCTAATAGAATTCTAGGGGCTGAGATAAGATTATTTTTGTATTTTTATATTTATAGGAAAGCAGGTAAATCTATGGTTTGAGAGGTTGGTTTGATAAACTATTAACTAAACTAATTGATAAACTAATCTACTGGTGATAACTTTATGATAAATAAATGTATTTACTTAATCATGTATTACTTATCAGATTGTTTCTCCTAGTCCTGTTGCCTTGTCACACTTGTGATGTAATGCGTAAGTATTTCCTAAGTTATGAACGAATTACATGAATTCGTCGTCTATTTAATATTCTGTTAAGGCAAAGCACAAGTAAGGTAGTATGAAGACTATTACAAGGCCCCTAAGAGTATATTAAATGCGTATGAAATACCTTAAGAGGGATCAACCATATAAGGGGCAAGGTAGTATCAAGACTGTTACCCTATGGTATCATTTCTACGCATTCGCGTTTCCCTAGATGTATCAACAACGATACAGAAAAAAGCTGGTTTTCTAAGGCCTAACGCGCACATTCATCAACTTGAAGCAACAGTAAAAGGATTTACAATCTGACTTTCATGCAATCATAAGAAAATACAAAGGAGGGTTTAGCCTCGCATGTTATAAAAGAAGTAAGAAGATAAATCAATTACACAACACATAGACATATTGAATGATTAATGATAAATAACCTTACTTGAATTAAAACATGGATCCAAGGTAGTACAATAGGGTTTTGAGGCCCTAAATACGACCTATGAAGCTGCTACAAGGACTAGGGTTCGTCTCCCTAAGTTATACAAAGTTATCCCAAAAGTTACACTCTAAAACCCTAAAATCGGTTTTGTATATTTAGACATATCGACGCGAAGGCGTCGCTTGATGCTTCTGACGCTATCGCCACGTAGATAGTTTTAGATCCACTTTTAGTCGTCTACGTTGTGACACCATCGCCAATATCCAGACACCGTCACTAGATAGATCATGACGGCGTCGCTTTATGCCTGCGACACCATCTCCATGTTCTGTGAGCAATATTTCTTCAAGGATTTGGTGTAGGTTCGTAATCTCGTACCTTTCTTCTCTAAATGAGCCCAAGTCACGTGTATTTCCTCTAAATGTCATCCAAGTGCTAAAAACCTGAAAACAAATGATTAAGCACATAATCTGGGCATATTTGCATGATTTAAAGGGTTAAATGACCCTGAAATAGTGTATAAAATGACACCTCATCGATGCAACAATGGCAAAATCCTGAGTGAAAGTTGACTTGGTCAAGAGTAGTGGTGTAAATCATTCCCAAATTGAGACCAAGTCATGTGGATTTCCTCCTAATGCCATCCAAGTGAAAAACAAAAAAAGAAATGATTAAGCACGTATTTTGGGCATATTTTCATGATTTAGGGGGTTTAAATGACCCTTAAAAAAGTGTATAATATGACACTCATAATTGCTCCTAATGTGCTTGCATAGGATCGAGTACTAAGGTTACTAGTTTCAATGTTTGCGTTTGTATAAATAATTAAAAAGCTTCTTAAACCCCTCATGAACAAATTAAACTAGAGAAATGGTAATCTATCAGTCAAAGTCAATGAACTAAAAGATCAATTGAAGAAAGCCTAATGTATGATGGACAAAGACCTTACAAATAAAAACCTCAAGAAAGTAGAGTATGATTTGTTAAAGAAGTTTAATGAAGCTATTATGGATGAAGAAAAGTTCATATTCCAACAAGCCAAAGTTGATTGGTTATGTGCTGGTGATAAAAATAGTGCCTATTTCCACAGAGCTATTAGAAGCTAGAGAAACCTTAATAGAGTGGACTGCATTTGTGATGATCAAGGAAGAAGGTACAATAGTGATGAAATTCCTCTGGTTTTTGTCCAACACTTTCAATAATTTTTAAGTATGTCTACTACTA
Source organism: Tanacetum coccineum (assembly GCA_026074375.1). Taxonomy (NCBI): domain Eukaryota; kingdom Viridiplantae; phylum Streptophyta; class Magnoliopsida; order Asterales; family Asteraceae; genus Tanacetum; species Tanacetum coccineum. The sequence continues at coordinate 5,512 of BQNB010149921.1, forward strand.
CTATTCCATTAAGTGAGTTGAGTAACATTTTTACTAAGACTCTCACCACCAAAGAAGCTAAGAGGATGGTTGCTACAATCACTAATGAGGAAATCAAAGGTGCTATATTTGATATTTGGGATAATAAGGCTCCTTGCCCAGATTAATTTAATTCCACATTTTAAAAAAAGGCATAGAGTGTTATTGGTGATGAAGTGTGTTTGGCAGTGAAGGAATTATTCTCTACAAGAAAGTTACTTGGGGAAGTTAATGCAACTCTAATTACTTTGGTGCCTAAAGTTGAAAATCTAACTAAAGCGACTGAATTCAGACCCATATCATGCTGCAATATATTATACAAATCCATTAGCAAAATTCTAACTAATAGGAATAAGTCTGGGATAACTAAACTTGTAAATGTCAATCAAAGTTCTTTCATTCTAGGAAGATTAATTCAAGACAACTTCCTCATTACTCAAGAATTACTAAGAGTCTATAACAAAAAGAATGGACATAAGAGATATGATATGAAGATTTATGTGTAGAAAGCTTATGATATAGTTAACTGGGAGTTCTTAAAGGAGGCTATAATCAGATTTGGATTTCATAGTAAAATGGTTTACTAGATTATGACATGTGTTTCTTCTTGTGCTTATTTTATTTGCATTAATGGAGACAGATTTAGGTACTTCAAGGGTTATAAAGGACTGAGACAAGGTGACCTCATATTTCCTCATATTCACTTTAGTTATGGAAGTCTTTTCTTTGATTATGTAGAAGAATGTTCAGGACAACCACAATTTCAAGTACCATTATAGATGTAAAGATACACAGCTTACACATCTATGCTTTGCTAATGACCTTTTAGTGCTCTGTTATGGAGATAGTGGGTCTGTAGCAATTGTTAAAAATCCCTGGATCAGTTTAGTCAGGTATCTGGTCTTCATCCAAACATGAGTAAGAGTACTATTATTTTGGTAGTTTAAATGATAGTGAAAGAGCAAGAATTCTCAGTATTGTGCCTTTTTCTATAGGAAAGTTACATATGAATTATCGAGGGGATCCTTTTCTAGCTCAAAGGCTTTATGTGACTTACTGTAAAGTGCTTGTGGATAGAGTTACTGATAACCAAAGACTTCTTACTATATATAAATATAATATAAATATATATAAATAAGGAAAATCAATAATTATAATTCAATTATAGTATACGTATTCTGAAAGACTCAAAGAAATTGCTTTTAACCAAAGCAAAATCAAAAATCCCCCGGGTCGTTTCCCAACGAGGTGTGAAATGAAAATCAAGAACGTTTATGATCGCGTGAATTGAATGGATTAAGAGATTTGGATTTGGATTTTCTAATTTCTAAGATTAAAATGCAAAAACGATTAAAGAAAACCTAAAAACGAAAGCTAAAAATGATTTCAACCTAAAAATGAGAACGGGATTGAAAACCCGTTCTTTAAAAAACAAAATTTTGCAAAATTAACCTTACGAAAGCAAATTTAATTTTCCTAAGTGCTAAATGATAAAAGAAAATTTTCTAAAAGAAAAATATATTTTTTTGACTTTTTAATAATTTATTATGATTTAAAAACTGTTTAGAAAGAAAAATTAATTAAAAATACTAAACGAACTTATAAAAATCTGAAAAATTAAGAGAAAATGCTTTGAACTAAGCTGGATCTAAGAAAAATAAGATGCCCCAAACAGCTTATCAAAATAAGCTGTTAATAAGCTAAAACAGCTTATAAGCTTAAAGGGCCAAAATGTCCTAAAATACCAAGCCACTTGGGACTATAACGAAAAAGTCCCAAGGGCGCAGCGGTAAGTGTGTGTGTTATAAAGGGTTTAGGGTGTTGGGGTCCAAGGTTCGAGCCTTGCTCACTTTGGACTTCCACCTTCCCCTTTTTTCTTTTTTTTAAACTTTTCATACATCTTATAAATAAGCTGTAAACTACCAACTTTAATAAAGGAATTTTTTTTAAAAACTTAAAAAAAAGCACGAAATAAGCTAAAAGAACTTGACAGATTCGCTTTTTACACTAAGTCCTAAAAGAGCTAACTGTTGAGCATTTTATAGCAAATAAGCAAATGGAAAAGAAAAATAAGCTAAGGCAGACAAGCACCTACACCTAATAAGCCAGTCTAACTAAAAATAAGCAAGGGAATTAAGCTACTCTAAGCTAACAAGCAAATAAGCAAATTCTTAAAACTTTCAAATAAGCTCAAATAAGCTACCCTATAAACTAACTAAGCTACTTTCTATTCTAATACTCCTAATAAGCAACTAGAAACAAACATTTAACTTTAAAACTTTTGAAAAACAGCTTAAGATGGCTTAAGAAGGGCTTGTATAAGTTGGCCAAATGACCCACTTGGTTTTTAACCCAATATGACCCAATTTCACCCTTATGCCAAACACCTCTTTAAATTTATGAATCCTTTATTTAAGCTATTTAACAAAGATTTAAGCAAAGAAATTTAAACATAAATAGTAAATAAGCAAAAAGAAGCAAAAATAAGCAGATTTCAACAGGCAATAAGCACTCTAAATAAGCAATAAAAAGACAAGCAAATTAAGGTAAAAATGGGCAGATTAATATAAAAACTTAAATAAAATACATATAAGCATAAAACAAAGACAAGTAAGCATAAAGAACATAAATAAGCAAGTAAAAGCAAGAATAAGCACTAAATAAGCGAATGTACAGTAAAAATAAGCAAAAAATGAAAAAGTCAAACTTACAAAGAGTCTAAAGCTTATGGCAAGGAAATAAACTCTCAACAGCTTATAAACCAATCCTATATGCTTCCCAAAAAGCTCTAAACCAAGGCCATCCACAATAAACTTTGCTCCTTTGCTTTGACAGATTTTGGATTTTTTTGTGATTTTTGAATTTTTTAACAGAATAGAAAACAAACTTATATATAGGCTTTTAATGGCTTAAAAGATTATATATGAGCTTAAATAACGGTATTTAAAGACAATTAAGGTAAGTGACAAGTATTTAAACGAAACTTAAATTTTTATTAACTTAAAGAAAATACAATGCAAGAAATTTAAAGACAGAAATTTAAGTGACAATATTAAAAAGACAGTTTAAATTGGTACAACTTTTGCTAATACATGTTTTTGTTTAAAACAAAATTCGACAAAGGTAAATAAGCTACAAATGCCTACTACTTATACTAGGTCTTCAAGCCTTGAAGTGTGCTTCTTTTCTAAGAGAGTTCAGCTTGTGTGTTTTCTTTGTGAGGGAGTCTTCAAAGTTAATCATAACTATCTATTTTGCTTTATGCCCAAGGTCTCAAATCGTGTCCCTTGATTGTTTTCAGCCAATGGTATGTTAAGGGATTGCCAAGGTGGCAATTAGAGTGTAGTGAGGTGGGGTGAGGGTTAGAGAGTGATGGTTTGTCTGTCGGTGCATGGTTTGAGGTGAAAATGACAGGGGTGAAGGAATAGTATTGGCGGGAAAAAAACTTTGTGTTACTGTGTGTTTGTTTTTAACAGGGTAAAGTTTGGGGGATATGGCAAAATTAGTCCCTGAATGTGTATAGAGTAATTGCAACCATCGTCCAATTGAGATTTGTTTCAGGAAGTTGAGAAATATGGTGGAGTTGATTAACCATTTAAACCCAATTTATATTGTTAGAAGGTGGTGAAGAAGATTGAAAGTTAGCTCTTAATGGAGTAAAAGGCGAGACATTTTGAGATGGTGGTGGGGATTTTGGTGTAGGTGTAGTTCTTCTCCAAACTTGTCTTACCGAAATCCTAGGTTTTCTTAAGAAGTTTGGAGGTAGGTGTAAAGAACTTATTTGAGTGGAAGACTTAGAGCAAGTAAAGAAGAGAAGATGGTGAATAATAAAGATGAGTAGTGGTTTATATATTGGAAAGAAAAAGAGAATGAGGAAAAGCATGTCATTGAGTGAAAAAGGCATAAAAAGTTGTGTGTCTAAACAGAGTAATGTCAGTTAGGGATAGAATAGAGAGGGTCAAAGTTACAGAAAAGAGAGAACAGTAAAAAGTTCGTAACCCTGATGATGGCGGTCCCTTAAATACAGGGCAATCCCATATATGTTTGGGGGCCGCCCCATGTATTTGGGGGCCATTTTCTGGAGATTATGAATTTTTCCCAAAAATCCCAGTTTTTCATATTTGTTTAGAAAAGAAAGGCTAGTGACAACAAGATGTAACAAATCCTATTTCTCAAGAATCACCTAATTCTAGTTTTTGTTGTCAAAGTGTAAGCAAGCTAGTATAAAGCAAATTAAAATTAGGGAGAATTAAGCATAGGCATAAAGATAAATACCTAACCATGTATTTATATAGCATAATATCTCAACATATGTCAACATATGTCACCGGTGGAATATCACATTGTAAAGAGTTCTTGGGATTCAAATACCGACACGATATGGTTAGGGACGTCTTTTTTGACATATGTAGGCGTGCTGGGATCTTCGCCAAGAAAGAAACGCCTGTGAACTTTTTAACTGACCCGTCAGATGGAAGATCTACACTTAGACCGACTGACGTTTTGGTTTTTAGATGGGTTGGAGGGAAACATGCATGCGTGGATTTGACCGGGGTTTCTCCTCTCGTGGGGCTAAGTAGTAGCGGTTTTATAGCGAGTCGGGCTGCTTTAAAAGCTGCCTTGTGAAAAGTGACAAAACACAAGAAAGCATGCATTGAAAATCAACATGTGTTTATTCCCTTTGCGTTTGATACCTTTGGTTTCCTTACACCAGAGGCGGTGGAGCTTCTCAGCCGAGTTCAACGGGTTATACACAACAATGTTATGACTGGCTTTGCAATCCAAAAAGGGCTAGCGGCACAGCTTGTTGCTCGCTTGCCTTCCACCACTATTTAAAAATTATAATTTTTTAAATAAGATTCACTGTTTTTAAGGAATATAATTAGATTTCGGTTTATACATGGATGAGGAGATAACTCAAGTAGTATGCAAATAAGATTTAGGATGATAAAATTGAATGATCATCCAAGGAAATTTATATTGCCCACCTACGTACTTCAAGTTCTATTAATAGATCCATAATACTAAGTACAAAAGTCTAGAGTAGTAAGTTAAATAAGTAATAATAATAATAAGTATCTAACACTTCTTCAAATTTAGTCATTTCCTTTCAACACGTTCTTGAGTGCTCTTCCGATTGACCTTAACCAGTTTTGGGGCTCATCTCGGTGTTGACTTTGGTGATTTAGGATTTCGGGTTGGTAAGTGTGCATGGTTTGACTTTCATGAGGAGGGTTTTTGAAGACTTGGGGAACAACATTTGACAAAGAGTTGACAAATCGATGTAGGGTGAGGGAAGTACTAAGATGTGAAGTCTCTTCTTCTGTTTATCTATCATGATAATCCATGTGATGAGATGATGATGAATGAACAAAGACAGAGGAGGAAGAAGCGGAATTTGAATGACGCCATCTTTTCATGCCATGACACGCTCGCGTCTTTTGCTCATAGTGAGGAGCGAAGGGATACATAACACAATCATACAAGATGTAGCTATCATTCGACAATTCGGGAAAATTTGACACTATATGATTGAACAATCTAGTCAATAACATTCCATAAGGTAGATTGACCTTGTGTTGTTGCCTAACGGCTTCCATTTGTTTTAGAATGAAAATGCTAGATTGTATGTTGTGGAAGTCGTGATGCAATAAAGCATGTGACATAGACATGCCGGGACATGATCCCGGTTACCACCTAGACAAAACACATTTTCACGAATGATTTCAACCCAAGACTTTATATAAGATTGAATTTCACGATTTAAAATTTTGTTTTCTTCAACATCAATAATTTTCTTATGACAAATACGAGTTATGGGTTTCTTTCTAGCAATTTAAACTAGGGATTTGATGTCATTATGCGAAGGAGGAGAGGTTTGATAAATACCGTTTGAGGGAGTACAAATCTCCAAGTAGTCAAGTAACCACTTATCGAAATAAGAACAATGACCCTTAAAGGGAATACCAAGAATCTGACCGAACTCTTCCAGAGTGAAAGAAAACGATTTATTTTGAATGAAAAAATGAACAACAAAGTGACCCTCAGGATTATAGTTGACGTGTCGTTGTGCGTAGGTAATATTTATTATCAAGTTTTACATTTATATTTTTCTGACTTTACCTAAAAACAACACTATCGAAAGGTGGACCTGGTCAGTTGTAGCTTCGTTGGTAACTAAGATGTCGATCACTAAGAGCGAGAGCATTAGTTCCTAAGTCTACCGGTATTTTAGTTGTCTACGTTAGTTCTAATCTAAGTTAATCCTAATTCTAAGATTTGAAGGGGGTTTTAGTCTGAGAGACTGGCACGGGTTTTGGTGGTAACTTAAATCTACTTTAGTCACGATAACACACGCAAGCTGATAATCAGAAGATAGAAGAGCGGTCAAGCCTATTATAAGGAAAATTATTTAACCATGATTAATCAAATATAATGCAGGTTTGTTCATTAGTGCAATGATTATGTTATATCGAAGGGGCATATCATTCCTAGATTTAGGCGGTACTTCTTCCTAAAACCTAGACACGCTAATTCTGTCACAATTAAACGCATTCGCATAACGTATTCTATGTTGTTTATAATCTATCTTAGGAGATTAATAATGGTGATCTTATTAAACCCTGGCTCAACGATACTTTACTAACTTACTGATTAACAGCTCTTTATATACTAGTAGTCCACTGTCCGAGTCCTTACCAAGGGAATCAGAACGTCATTTGTTGATCCCAGGTCACCTGCTAGTCCAACTTGTACACAAAACCAATGGTAAGGATAGGTCATTATTTGTGTACCTATGATTCTAGATATATAAATCGCTATATGGAGAGCTATCCCGGTTAATCTAGTCTACTTGGTCGGCACAAATAGATCCAGTTGATTGATAGGTCGCATACATAAGCACATAAACGAGTATAAATTGATAAACATAAACAACAACCAACGAATAAGCATGCAATCGATATAAACAAACCAAACATTAAATCTTCATAAACATGGCTAATACCTTTAATAACTATTGCATCGAATACAAACATAATAAACAAATCAACCAAGGTAACCTAACCGAGTTAAACGAATGATACCAAAAATTGAACGATTATTAGAGTATAGATGATTACAAGGTGTTTCCTATGATATTAAGCACGTTGCGAGACCTTCTTTGCTCTTATTGGCTTCTGAGGATCGACTTCTGTGGTTAGGGTTTCGGAAATATGTTTAAGCACACCCTAAACTCGTGTTTAGGGATTTTTATTTATAGTGTTTGGAAATTCGTCGATACGCCGTATTGGTTGAGGTCAATACGGCGTATTGGGGGTTTCTTGGAGTAGGGACCACGATAATAATATTCCAGAATATTCTTTACTTGATCTTCAATACGGCGTAGAGTTTTCTGGATACGGCGTATTGCTTTTCAATTCTTCGTGGTTTCTAGTGAAGTGCAGGCACAGATACGCCGTATCTTCCTTATTGGATACGGCGTATGCGTTGTCAGAACAGTATCTTGAGATTTCTTCGTTTAAGCTCAAAAATGCGTGCCGTTTAGCATAACTTCACCAATTACTCCATAATTAATGCAAATATCAAATATAAACAATTAGGTACCAATTCATGCAATAGTTATACAAAATGGGTGAGAAACATGGGATAAATAATGCTATAAAAGTGACGTTATTTGATGTCATCAATAGTCAAAATGAAGTTGACTATAGAATTCAAGAACAAAACGGGGAACAATTTGCTCTTTTATTTTCAAAAGACACTCGAAACCGATTGACCTAAACATAGCATTAAGATTATTCATATTATCAAAATCTTGGTTTACAACCCGTCCCTCATGAATGTATCGTCTTTCAAGAAGTTTAAGAGTATTTTGTATAGGTTGATTGAATTCATTTGAGATGACTGGAATATAGTTACAAGTGTTTTGGTGATCAGACCTAGTTACTCGAAGCATTGTCACCTAAAAAGAAAATAATATAGAGTTTTATTATTGTGAACTCGTATTGTTAATAAGAATTTTTGCCTAGTGTGTGCCTATATGCAACAAATGTGGAGTTGTGGCTAACTCGACTCTAAAGCAAAAACCTATGAGTTAACCCAAACACTCCTTAATTCACTTTTGCTCATCCAAACAATTCAAAAAATACATATTGATTATGTATCTCGATTGATGGTCATGAGATCATTATGCATGAATGCAAAAAACGTGTTAGAGTGTATTAAATTTCGAAAGAAATTGAGGTTTTTGTTCATATCAAAAATTTTGACGGACATACTCAATTATGCAAATGTTACTTCTACGGGAAGCATATTAGTTATACATTGTTTTATACAGTCTTAATTGCATACAAACAAAAAGAAAAATGAAAATCCCCAATTTTGATTTTGTGTTCAATATGAACCCTAGACACGAATTAAGGAAGAAAATTGATGGAATAACTTACAACTGATGATCTTTATGTTGTTAGGATTGATTATTAGTGTTGATTTGATCTTCAATTTGAGTTTTAGTGGTTGATTTAGAGTTTTTGGTGGTTTTTGTGTATTTTCATCGCAGGTCAGCACAAGAGGGGGGGTGTTTGGTTTTGAGTTTAACAAAAATGAGGAGACCGACATAATTGTCGACTGGTGGCAGTCCCATATCGATACGAGGGCCGTATGATTAAATCAGGGGACCGCCCTAGGTAGGGGGGGCCGCCTCAAGCAGAGGGTTTTTTACTCTAATTTTGACAAAAAATTACGAAAGAGTGACGTTTTAATTTGCATTTCGCTAATTAAAAATACCTAAAATACTTCGAATTAAGTAATTAAGTTGTTACGACACGGAATGGAACAAGGACTAGAATCGATACTAGAAGAAAAAAAGAGAATGATTTACGGAATGTGTTCCATCATTCCTAGACCAAGACGAAGATAGTTAAACGAATCACGTTTAAGGGGTTTGGTGAGGATGTCTACGGTATTGTCGATGGAAGAGACTTTTTTGATAGAGATATGTCCTTTCTGGACATTGTCTCAAAGAAAGTGGTGACGAATTTCGATGTGTTTAGTCTGCGAGTGTTGCACCAGGTTTTTGATAAGGTCAAGCGCGCCTTTATTATCATACATGATCGGGACATCGTCGAGTCGAAGAGAGCTTGTTTCATCCATAGTGCTTGTTGGCATGCCTTTCCGGCGCTTACGTATTCGGCTTCGGCCGTGGATATAGCAAGAACGGTTTGTTTCTTTCATAACCAAGATGTTAGACAACATCCCACGAATGTACAAACACCGCTAGTGCTCTTTCGGTCAACATAATCTCCCGCATGATCAGAGTCGACATATACTATGGTTTCTATGTCGGTCCCCTTATGATACCATAATCCAAAGTACGTAGTGTCTTTATTGTATCGGAAGATACGCTTAGTCGCTTCAAGATGAGAGGTTTTGGGATCCTCTTAGAAGCGTGCACAAAGGCAGACACTAAACATGATATCGGGCCTACTTGTTGTTAGGTATAATAAACTACCTATTATGCATTGATACTTGGTACTATCTACCAACTCATATTCTTCGTCTTTCATGAGTTTAGTATCTGAGGACATGGGGGGTTTCATTGGTTTAGAATCTTTTAACCCAAATTTCTTAAGTATTTCTTTAATATATTTAGATTGATTAAAAAAGATACCATCTTCTATTTGTTTTATTTGTAATCCAGCAAGGAAAATCAAATCCGACGCACGGCGTGCACCGGTGGAAAGGGAATGCACTCTAGTGTGATCTCAACCCAATTTGGGGAGGTTAATGGAGCAGGAGGCTTCGCTGAAACGGGAAGCCGATCCGAATAGGGCTTTCGAAGCTCAAGCGAACGACCGCACACTCATGGGTTTGGAGGAGTTGATTGTTTGTAGCTACTAGACACAAGGATTGGACGACGACGAACGCAATTGGATCAAGAAGCAAAAAACAATAATCAAAACAAAATGAGAAATGGATTTGGGTGACGAGGACGACGAAGACGAGTAGGGGGGTTTGTTTTTTTTAATTTCGTAATGATTTTTTTTATTTCGTAATGTTTTTTTTTATTTCGTAATTTTTTTTTGTTTCGTAATGTTTTTTTTAATTTCGTAATGTGTTTTTTTAATGTAATTTGTATGTTTAATTATGAATGAAATGATTAGTTTGTTAAATAAATGAAATAACTATTTAGGGGGTTTTATGAAAATAAAGAGGTGAGTGGTGTTTGATAAGTGTAAAATACACATATCCGTTTATACCTAAAATGACCCAATTAAACCCAAAACAGATCAAAAATGGCAAAAATATGCTTGTATTTATGTTTTGTGTGTGCAGGTATGGATAAGTCAAAAATCACAAGAAAACAATCAAAAGCGAGCAAGCACGGACACGAGAATCAGAAGAGTACAAAGCCGAAGCCCCAAAAGCCCAAAACCCCAAAACCCCAAAACCTTAGCCAATTTCCTCTCATAACAAACCACAAGGGCCAATTTTGCAATTATCGAAAGTCCTTTTATAATCAAGGAAAGAAGAAAAAGAACACAAGGACCATTTGTGTAATCTCCCCAAAGTCCAAC
>BQNB010149922.1:0-16106 GCA_026074375.1 Tanacetum coccineum
ACATCTTAAAGACCTGATATCATGTTTGCAGTGTATGCCTGTGCTAGATGCCAAGTTAATCCAAACGTATCACATCTTCATGATGTGAAATGGATTTTTAGGTACTTAAAAGGTCAACCAAAATTAGACCTTTGGTATCCAAAAGATTCTCCTTTTGATTTGGTAGCATACGCTGATAGTGATTATGCTAGAGCAAGCTTGGATAGGAAGTCTATAACATGAGGTTGTCAATTCCTTGGATGTAGATTAATATCATGGAAGTGCAGGAAACAAACAGTGGTTGCAAATTCCATAACAGAAGCTGAGTATGTGGCTGCTTCAAGTTGTTGTGGACAAGTGCTTTGGATTCAGAATCAACTACTTGATTATGGTTACAATTTTATGCATACCAAGATCTTTATTGACAATAACAGTACTATTTGCATAATTTAAAATCCTATTTTTCATTAAAAAACAAAGCATATCGAGATCAGACATCATTTTATTAGAGATTGCACTGAAAAGAAATTGATTCAAATGGTCAAAATCCATACTAACAAGAATGTTGCAGTTTTGCTTACAAAATGTAACATTTCATATTATCAGGTCATTTACGACTTCATTTATTCCACTATTTATTTTTAGGCTTTTGCGCGTTTACTTTTAATTATTATCGTATAGTTAAATCGCGTAAACTAAAAATCATCATTCAATGTAAACGGACACCAAACAAATAAAAGTTTACGCCAAGCAAGTGTTATACAATTATTAAGAGTATAATTTATAACTTTTCATATTTTAGTTTTATTGGTTACGTAAAACGCTTACGTTTCACAATAAATTACATTTAGGCATACCCAGAAGCACCAATACCCATCTATACTCAAACAAATACCCACTTTTTCACTCAATACACAAAAATTAACTCATTTCCTCACAAAAATAAGCTATAGGCCGGATACATGCACTATCACACTTAATAAAATCTTAAACCCACTAGTATGGATACTATCCTAGTCATACCTTACACATAAGTACATACTAATCCCAAGTTCCTAGTAATTGGCTTGTCAATGTACTCCCTCCCCCTCACATTGCCGTCCCCCTCCTCTTAGGGAGGAGAAGAAGTCTTACAACTTGTACTTAAACCACTTCAAGTCCAAGGTTTTGGTTTAAGGTAGTTTTGGTAATACTAGGATCTATAAAAGGAAAGTACAATACTTATTCTATCTCATATCTCATTCACTAACTATTTCACAAACAAAAACCCCCTCCTCACTAACAATAACCCACGGCTCAAAATAATTAAGTTAGGGTTTCATATTAAATTTCATCCTAAAGTATTCTAAGTATTCAAGCATTGTTATCAAGTATATCTAAGGTCATTCAAGTGTATTGGAAGCTTGGGTTTGTGGTTTAACAAGAAGCATACAAGAAATATAATTAGGTTTTCCTAATTAGGGTTTGATCTTGTGTTTGATTATTTGGGTTAAGGCTTAAGTATAAGCTTGTGTTCATCAATCCTCTACATTTCCATAAGGTCTATTTAAAGTTTAAACATTCCAGTCATTCATTTAATTATGTACATACTTGCTTATATATGTTAAACATCACCTAGCATATTTTCATGAAATAATGAGATATTACAAGGTATACAAGGTTCGAATTTTATGTACATGTTAGTGGAATAATACTTAAAATGGAAGTACATATTATATATAAGTGTTAAATAATTTATATGGTTAGTGTATGAATTATTTTGTGTTCAAAGTTTTAAATACAAACGTTATGAACAAATAATTTTGAGGACACTTACTCATGGACAAGTATCATGGACATATTATAGAGGACTTAAGATATATCAGGTTATGTTATTTATTAAGTTAGAGGACTTGTAATGGTTTAATAAAGTGAAAAGTATATAAATCAAGTGTATAAAGATAATTATGTCCAAACTTAATTACCTACTGTTGGAATTCGTCTAATAATGCATATATTTTATATTGTATTTAATTAGTACTCATCACAAGGATCGTAAGCATATAAGGAACTTGAAAAATTGTGCTATAACGAAAAAGATATGGCATTTTTAAGTTTACAATAATTAAATGTAAAAGCATTTTTATAAAAGTTATTTTATAAAAATCTCACTGTTTCAGATCTGATAAGGTACTAAGAAGTATTTTATAAAGATGGTACTTTTCATGAGGAATCCAAACATGTAAGAAACTCGAAAAACGGATTTAAAATGAAGGTGATACGTTATTTACAAGTTTAAGTTAAAAAGTATTTTTATAAAAGTAAAATTATAAAAATAGGTTACTGTTCACGATAGTGTACTGTTGTGAATTTTTTTTCCTAAATAGAGCTTTTAATTACAAAGACATGGACATAGGAATCACTAGAAACCGAATTAGAACGAATAAGATACGAGTTTTACAAGATTTAAGTTTATAAAAATACTTTTATAAACTATTTGACTTTTCTGAGTTGACCATGAATTTTTAAAAATTCAGTAAGTGTTTTACTTTAATAGTTCATTTCGTCAATATTCCATACATATAAAGAACAAGCAAAACGGATTAAATATGAGTAAGTTATGACTTTTGGAAGGTTACGACGATTAATTATATAAAAGTAGTTTTATATAATTTTATAAAAATAATTAAAGTTACTGTTCATCAGGGACATAAATATTATAAATATAATATTTTGATATATTTTCTTAATACGGAGCCATGGATATAAATAACGTGAAAAACGGAGTTTAAACGATAAAGATATAAGGTTTATAAAACCGTATGCACTATTTTTACTTTTGTGCACTATTTTATAAAAACAATTAAACTAATTATATAATATCATTATATAATCAATAATAATATTAAAACATGTATTATTAACAAACAATCAATTGTGAGATGAAAACCACACTTTATTAATAAACGGATACAAATACACAAAAAGCCTTTATGTTGAATAAAGTAATGGATTAAAAACATTGTTGTTTACATAAAAAACTAACAAGCTATTAGGTGGTGGTGTAACTATATAACTTGTGATGTAGTATTATTAAGTACATTGTACTCATACGGCCTATATTTAATTAGGTTGCGTTTGTATTTCGCTTGTCGACTCACTCACTTGATTTATATTATCAACACTATTCACTAAGGTGAGTTCATAGCCCCATGTTTTACTATATCAATGATTTACAACTTTTGGCGTGAGAAACATGCATCGTTTTACAAATTGGACGCAAGTGTACATTTTATCCTGATTACGTGTTTGCCTAAGTAGCGATAACCCACTGTGCCCATTATCATGAACTGTAAATTACTTTGTGTGAGCGCGAATGTTATAAATAGATCTATTTTGGATTGACATCCCCGTTCGGGTGAGTAGCACTCACTGTTACAGTTTTCCGGACAACGGACGTATACCATGTCGGATTTGGGATGTTGCGGGTTAGAACATCATCAAGGGCAATGCTGGCAATTTATATTGCAATTCATACATGTCGAGCTTCAGTGTCATAAGCTTAGGGAAACGAAATTACACTTTGTGATGTTTTCATCTGTTGCATTATCATACACTTGGAAATCTTGCGGTCCTACATTATATTTACATAAACCTATAAATTCACCAACTTTATGTTGACGTTTTAAAGCACGTTTTCTCAGGTCAATGAGGCACGAGGTGCTAAGGATACATTGGGGATAGTCTTTTGGGGAGTCATGCATAAAAGATTTGGTGTCATCACATCTTGGGATATTTGTTATGATCTAAAATCTTTGTTATCAAATGTTGAACAATTTAAGTCGTGGTGCTTTGTATTAAACAATTTCAATAGATCCAATGTATCGTATTTTAAACGACTCTTTTAGTGGTCGTTCTCATATCTTGTGCTATTGATCTATGAAGTAACGCTCCCGGATTCATTATTCCGCTGCAACCCTATTTGGGGGTGTTACATGTCACACCCCGCCAATGCGGAAACGCGAGGCGTAAACAAGAATGGACATCATCACAACACATGGTGTCTATATAGAGAATACTAAAATGAAAACTAAAGTAAAGCAAAGACACAAAGTGTCATAACAATACCCAAAACCTAATGGTGTCTTTATTAATGAGAAAGAGGTCTCGTCAATAAATGACATGCAAAACATAATCCAAACAATTCATGCAAACGCATTTATTCAAACAGAAAGCATAAAGAAACTCCAAGCATCCTACGGTCTCTTCTAGCCACTTCGCTCTATCTTAGCACCATTAAGCTCACCTGAAAATGATGCTTAAAACGTCAACATAAAGTTGAGCGAGAATCATAGGTTTACGACATACAACAATATCCTAAAATAAACTTTCAATTAGCTGCTGCAATTACCAAAACAATTCATGACACCAATTAACCACAACGGGACGGAACGTGCCCACGATCCACAATCATACCAAATTCATATGTGCGCTACATGGCCTCATATTAGCTCACGCAGTCTTACCACCGTCACACCTCGTTTTGCATATTGGGATCCACAATACCAAACATATCATATCGCAACACAACGGGACGGAACGTGCCCACGATCCAATACACATAACTACAGCAAGCTTAAAAACATTTTAACACGACAACAAGCATCATTCTCACCCCAAAATAACATGAGAAAAAGGGCTATGAAACTCACCTTTGCTTAGCTTTCCAAAAGATTCCAACAAAAAGCTTCACAAACAACTAGCACAAATCTAAACAACAAAATAACTCGTGTTACACGCTACTAAGCCAAAAGCTTAATGCACATGTAACAATCATATGATGGATGTCTAAGGTGTTCTATTAACCCCATGGGTCACCCCGACACCATACCCAACTTTAACCACTTCGTTAACAAGTTTCACTAGTTAGTCACAATTTGTTCAAAACTGCAGAATTTTAACGTGACTTAACGTACTCAAAACCTCTACTTACTGACCTCCATAATTCATACCGAAAATCACCTATGTTCATTTATGAGTATATTAACTATCTCATGATTACCAAGATCCATTTACATGCACAAGTACTCCTAAGAAAATCAAACTTCAAAGCAGTCCCAATTCGGATCTTTTTGCACACTAAAAAGTTTGGACCTAAAAACCATACTTAGACTCCAAATCAGAAGCTCTCCTTTGGGTTATTTCTAATAGACACATAGAACTAAACTTATGTAGAAGGGTTAAGCTAAATTCTAATTTTAAGTGGGGGTTTTATACCTCGTAATCTGACCTAAATCTGACCCGTATTCACTGCTTTGACAACTTTTCTTGCAACCAATGTTTGACTGACTTCCCGACCTCAAAAACCTTCGAGGCCGGATGTTCTGGAAACTAGACTCTCTGAGCTACATCATAGGTACCGGAAACTTGACAAAAGATATTACCATTAATGAGATATCAGCCGAACAACACAGCCCTAAATTCTGCCCCAATCTAAATCAAATTCTAACGCGATCTAAACCCTAACGAATACACCCATATGATCCTAATTAAACCCTAATCATTATAACATGTTTATTATATCATTAATTACAGATGTTATGAAACCCTAATTATCCATCATAATAATTATTACATGTTTTTAATGATAATTAACTCAAAGGATTATAATTTATACCTTAAATCTTCGAATCTTGAACACAAAAATCACCAAACTTGAAAAAAAACTCTTTTCTCTTTGTTCGACCGATCTCACAAGGGGGAGGGTTATGGGATTTTATTTTGTATTTATAGGCCCCAACTAATTATAGATAAAGTCTAATTAGAGTTTGTTTCCTTTTAAAATTCTTTTTCTTCTAAAATTCGTTTTTTACTATTCATGTATAAAAAAAATATTTTATTTATTTATTTATTAATTACTTAATTATTTGTTTTACCTTAAGTTTTTATAAAAACCTAAGCTTATTTGAGTATACCTTTTTGCGTAAACGCACTTTACTAAACCTTTAAAAATAATTAACTTTTCATTTTTATTAATCCTACCTTTTTCCAAAATAGAAATTTATTTCTCTAGTTCCTAACTACTAAAACCTAATCTTATCTTAAATCACTAACACAAAATTACATATACGTATAATTACTTACATAATTAACGCGAAACCGCTTCAATACACGAAATCATTCCTTGTACCAAAGGTGAACGAAATGAATTCTACAAAATTCAACATAAATCAATCCCCAATGAGACGATCACGCTCAATGGATTGATTATCCAATCTCACATATCCCACACAAACACATATAAACACGTATAAACACATATAACACATAACACATACATTGCAACAGATACATAAGTCAACATTAATAGTTTGACTAACCTGCTCAAGTCATGGTTGTCACAAGGGACGTCGTCTGGAAAATCCAGACGTCGTCTCCACTTACTGTAGAGAATTATTTTTTTCTCGTTCAAAATTTTTTGCACGCATATCCATTAAGTATTTCCTACAAAAAATTTACTACAAAACCACGAAAATTATTAACACAAACATATGACTCGATCACACAAGACACGAATTAATCTAAATTATTTATCTTGGCTTGTTTGAAAATTTGGTTCTTTTTAACCGGATTTTTCCCCTACAACTTATCTTTGTAAATATACCTTTTTTGAATGAGATTAGACAAAGTTAAAAAAATAGCAAAGCATGTGATTTACAATATTTTTTTAACAATTAATAATAAACAAAGTAAAGAATTAAAAACACACAAAAAAACACTCCTAAAATGAGAAATTTAAAGATTAGGTTGCCTCCAATAAGCGATTTTGTTTATTAGTGAGAGTTCTTTTAGCTAGACTCTGAGTCCTGAATTCTTTACGTAACTCCTCCATGGTTTTCACTAGTTCCACTAATACTTTCATCTTGGCCGTTCGGTATTCGGGTCCTAACTCTAGGCATTCCTTGTAGAACCCTAGTATCATACTCATGACATACTCGACTCCTTTCTTCTTATCCTCGTCATTCCTAAGGTAAACCGATTTCATATTCTCTTTTCATCATTTGAAAGTGAATCATATTGTTCTATCTTATAGGGCATCTTATAGGCGATCTCCTTCATTTACATTTGTGAGCCTCACTACTCCTAATGATGAATCATAAGTCATACCGGATAGCTCAACAAAGGGTTTTCCCAAAACAACATGTAATACTTGGATCATGGACCGAATAAATGTCTTCAATAATCATTGAAAATCCGGAGACATAGGTAAAGTTCCCTACGAAGATATGCATTCCTTTAGCACTACCCGTTTAAAGTTGTTAAGTCCACTAGGGCTCTTAGGGTTCTTCCTAGGTGCAAGGCGGGCTGTCATTATCCAATTATAGCAACTTCTACTCATGATGTTTAGGGGAATCTAAGTCAATGTAGGCCCTTTCGTATGGTGCCACGCGTCCTATGTTAGACAAGTATCTAAAGATTTTGATGGGTGTTCCTCTTTTGAAGACGGGGTCTCCTCTTTACAATTTTCGG
This sequence comes from Tanacetum coccineum, assembly GCA_026074375.1. Lineage (NCBI taxonomy): Eukaryota > Viridiplantae > Streptophyta > Magnoliopsida > Asterales > Asteraceae > Tanacetum > Tanacetum coccineum. Next base: position 7,489 of record BQNB010149922.1, read on the forward strand.
ACAAATACAAGTCATGCATCAAGTACTTGTGGTATGCAAGCTCACTACAAGTTAGGAATTTGTCAAAGTGATTTCCCTCGAATTCCACTTCTCCAACATTGTCATCCTCGTTTAACCCATTATTGCTAGGGTATTCGTCATCCTTAATGAGTTATATAAGCATTATATCACTATCTACTTCTTTCTTACAAACAACTCCACAATGAGATGATTGGGGTTATAAGTTCAATGATACTAAGATTGAGTTGAGTTTAAGAACTTTTTCAATTAAGAACGAGGGCGGAACCTCGGGTGGTGGGTTGGTGTTATCCATTTTAAGAGGCTGTTTTGAAAACAATTTTACGAACAAAGACACGAAGAAAAGATAAACTACAAGAAAGCTAATTAGATAGAAAGTAAAGTCTTACTCGTAAGGATTCAAGTAAGTAGATCTAAGCTAAATAAAATCAGAACCTAAACTAGTTGCTATTCCCCGGTAGCGGCGTCAAAAACTTGATGCGGTCGTCGTAGGACTTCTAGACGAAGCTTTACAACTCCCAAGGCAGTGCAACTAACCGTTGTAGTGTAGTAAAAGCAAGACACGGGGGTTGTTATCGTTCTCTAGGGGAATAGGAGTCAGTAAAGGTCCTAATTGAATGTAGCTAAGAACTAGAGGTTGAGAGAAGATTATTTTTGTGTTTTTAAATTTTATGAAAGCAAGTAAAATCTTGGGTTTTGAAGGTGGTTTGTTTTAAACTAATAACTAAAACTAAATTAAACTAAATATTTAAGATTAAGGGAATTCGTATGATAAGAGAATAATGTCGTACTTAATCTTGTATGAACGCTTTGTAGCTTCTTCCTAAACTCTATTGCCTTGTCACAATTGTGGATGATTATGGTAGATATTATTATAATGCATGGCGAATTACACGAAAATGCCGTCTACAAAATAACTTACTAGAGCAACGCACAAGTAAGGTAGTATGACGACTATTACAAGTCCCCTAGTCTAGATAAACGCGTTTGTATTAATACCTAAAGGGGATCATCCACACACGGGTAAGGTAGTATGAAGACTATTACCGATGGAATCCTTTCTACGCAATCATGTATCCCAAGATCTCACGATAATGGACTAAACATGCACACACATCAACAAGAGGCAACAAAGTTAAGATCTACATACCAATTATTGAGTTTAAAGATCTAGGCTTAGTCTAGGATTAACAACATCAATGAACATAAAATATGTATAGCGGAATTAACATATCGTAACAATGATATTGTAACAAGGTTTTACTAAACATTCACCACAGCCCCAATATTATTTGATTAGAATAACACGGTTACATCAATGAACTGTAACAGGGATCAAGGAAAACCTTGATTACCTTGAGGCTACACCAACTCTATAGACGTCTACATCTCTAACACTTTGTGTACACACACTTTTCTAGATGTCTAAAACCTATAACCTGTATCTCTTTATATACTAGAGATATCTAGGTTTACAAGGAAACATAATAAATACAAAAAGGAAACTAAATCTTTTAATCTTTATCTTTATTCTTCTTGAGCATATCTTTTAGTATCTTCCATCTTTTATAGAATATACTCCACCAGCTTGAAGAATATCTTATTGTCGATTTAGGTCCTTTTCCTTTAAGTCCTTCTTGTTTCATTCTTGTTTTGTCTTATCAACTCAAATATAATTCCCAACAATCTTCCCCTAGTTGATAATGACAAAACCAAATAAGCACGAACTTCCCCTGAAGTTAATATACGAATGAAACTTCCCCTTAAACTACCAAGGATCTACAAGTTGCAAATCATCAAATCTTCTTCCCCTTTTGTCAATATCAAATAGGAGACTAAAGTATGCAACTTTGATCTTCACAACTACGAACCACTATCACACTTCTAATTCAGCCTTCCAACAACTCAAATTTCCTACCATCACGCACCATAAGAAAAATGAACTTGAGCAGTAGAAACTTACACTAGCAGTAGTAACAAAGGCTAGCAGTAGTAAAAACCTTCACCTCAATGTAGCATATAAATGGTTAAACATTTTAACATTAAGCTTCCCCTGAAACCCATATGTTAACCATTTCTTGAATGTAGGCTCTATGTAATGATTACTGATGAAGAAAACTAAGTATTACCAATTTGATGCTGAAGTAGAATAACCCAAACTTGTATCTTATGTCTTGCACTATAATATGATAAGAACTCATAATCTTCTTCTTTGTTTTATGAGTAGACCTCGATCTCTTGATAAATCCGCATGCCTTACATGAGTCACTGACCACGTGATAGTAAATACCTGTGAGTACTATAATGTATCTCCTTACATCAGGTAAAAACTAGTTTTATCAAGTCTTCATCATAAACCGTATATAACCAAACAAGTTATCTCCAAGACCAAAAGATATAATAAGAACACGCATCTGAAAAATCTACTTCATCTTCAAATAAGTCATAAACAACCTTCTTCGTAACCAATTATTCCAAGAAAATACGAAAAACGAGCCTTTTTTCATAATTTAAGTGAATCTTAAACCAAAAATCTTATGTGTGTGTTATCCGATATCTGTCAAAGCTAGCAGTACTAACTTCTTTTATCGGACAAGGTAGTAGTACTAACTTCCTTTAACCCAAACAGTATTAACATAGGAAGCATTATTAATTTTATTGAACCCGAGCAGTATTAACTGCTTAAATTCAATAGCAGTATTAACCATCAATAATAACAGTAGTAACTGCTTTTATACCTTAGCAGTATTAACTCATGACTTACTACTGTTCTGCCATACTAGGCATCACAAAGTACATTAGTAGCATTAACCATCCTTGACAGCATTAGTGTGTACTTGAGCCCTAGCAGCATTAACTGAGTCGAGCAGCACTAATTTAAACAAACAGCAGAAACTATATCCAAGCAGCATTAATCTTCTTTAACAGCATTAACTTTGTATACAAATCCAACAGTAGTAACTATCCTATTACCAGTTGTATCACAAGGTTGACCCTAGATCATTGCCTTGAAGTTTCCATGTTATCTATTTAAGCAGATAATGTTTCATGAATAACATTAACATCCTTCTCTTCCAAATCATGACCACCATAGATACCATTAGTGCAAACCCCAACTTTATACAATCACGGCTTATCAAGAAAACCCTAAAAGAGTTTGAATGAATTCATACCAAGCCGTGTATACACCACATCAGATCCGAAAAATATACAAACCCTAATTGTCTAGGGTTTGATCAGTTAGAGCACAACGGATCAAAAAGAAACCCAAATAAATAGTAACAAAGCTTACCAATCGTATTGCATACCCAAACAGGTAGAGAGGACGATTATAAGCATCATTATAGCACTGAATCTTCAAAACCCCATAAAACTTTCACCACACGATTTCTTGAAAATTAGGGTTTTTAGGGTTTCTTTAAAACCTTGTAGATCCTAGATCGAGAGCCACATGGCTCTGATACCACATGTTGAGTTTAAAGATCTAGGCTTAGTCTAGGATTAACAACATCAATGAACATAAAATATGTATAGCGGAATTAACATAAGAACAATGATATTGTAACAAGGTTTTACCAAACATTCACCACAACCCCAATATTATTTGATCAGAATAATACGGTTACATCAATGAGCTGTAACAGGGATCAAGGAAAACCTTGATTACCTTGAGGCTACACCAACTCTATAGACGTCTACATCTCTAACACTTTGTGTACACACACTTTTCTGGATGTCTAAAACCTATAACCTGTATCTCTTTATATACTAGAGATATCTAGGTTTACAAGGAAACACAATAAATACAATAAGGAAACTAAATCTTTTAATCTTTATCTTTATTCTTCTTGCAGCTTATCTTTTTAGTATCTTCTGATATCTTCATCTATTTGTTAGAATTACATCCACCAGTTGAAGAATATCTTATTGTCGATCTTAGTCCTTTTCCTTTATAAGACCTTCTTGTTTCTTTTTCCTTGTTTTGTTTATCAACTCAAATATAATTTCCAACCCAATTCACATACAATATAAGCAAACACTAAAAAGATCTATCTTAGCATTGTTAAGATAGTAGAAGCACAATTATATATTATCAAACAATAAGAATATTGATAGATAGAGATTAAAGAACTTTATATGATGAATCATAAAAAGCAATAGGGTATTATAGAAGGTTGGGAAACCTTACGTATAGAATACTCCCAACGTCTGGTACACTCGTTCTCCCACGAAACTAAACCACTTAATTTCTTTCTATCAAAAGTGTATATGAAAAACGTAATTGAGTTTGTATATATAGAATTCAGGACGTGACAGCGTCGCTATTTTCCAGACGCCGTCGTCAAGCTAGGGTTTCCTTGGGTCTTCAAACTTGACGGTTGATCCAGACGTTGTCTCCATGATTCAGACGGCATCCCACTTAAGTCCAGACGCGGTTCAGGATTCTCCAGACGGCGTTCCAGAGTACTGGTCTTGAATCTTACATTCAATCTTCACACCCGTTAGCACCTGACGTTTTCTTCTTAAGTTTGAGTTCCAAATTCACGCGTTATTTTCCAAAATGTCTTCCAAATGCTAAAAATGCAAAAAGAAACGATTAAGCACATATTTAAGATATTTTTGCATGATTATAAGGGTAAAATGACCCTGAAAAAGTGTATAAAATTACACCTCATCAATAGATATGCCTTGGAGTCGACTTGGAACCCTATGAGTGGATAAAGGATAACGGATGCTCTAAAAACATGACGGGTAACTGAAAGCTCTTCTCAACCTACAAGGCATACAACGAAGGTAATGTGATTTTTGGTAGTAATCTTTGCGGTAACATCATTGGCAAAGGTACGATTTCTAATGCCTCTCTCAATATAAATAATGTAGAACATGTAGAAAACTTAAGATTTAACTTGCTAAGTGTAGGACAAATATGTGATAATAAATGTAGAGTAACTTTCTCCAAACATGATAGTGAAATCACTAAGGATGGTAAGGTTACAGGTAGAGGTATTAGGAAGAAAGGCTTATACATGATAAAATTAAGAAATAAGCCAAAAGACAAAGTTTGTCTTGCAACGGTTGATGAAACTCCATGTTGTGGCATAGGAGGTTAGGTCACGCTAATATGCGTCTCATTCAATCATTTGCATCTAAGGAATTAATTAGAAACTTACCTAACCTTATGTTTGATCAACATTTCGGTGATGCTTGAAAAAATGGAAAACAAGCTCACGCTAGTCACAAAGTTAAGAATATAATCTCAATGACTAAGATGCTTAGAACTACTCCATATGGATCTCTTCTATCCATCCGCCGTACAAAGTTACAGAGAAAACCTCTACACCTTAGTCATAGTAGATGAATACTCTAGGTATACTTGGACAAGATTTCTTAAAAATAAGATCGAGGCTTTTGAGCAATTTGAAATCTTTAGTAAGAAAATTACCAAAAGCTAATTAGGTATGTTAATAATGGTAATCTAGGACAGAAATGGTGGGTGACCCCCCCCCCCCCCCCCCTCCCCCCCCCCCCCCCCCCCCCCCCCCCCCCCCCCACCCCCCCCCCCCCCCCCCCCCCCCGGTAAAAAAAATAACACAAATACCAACCATTGTGTATGGACCTAGAGAATTTGATAATGCAGTGCAATTTGGAGAGTTTTGTAATGTCAACGGTATTACACATAACTTCTCAGCTCGACAATCAAATGGCGTGGTAGAAAGGAATAATAGGACACTACAAGAAATGAGTTGAACCATATTGGAGATGAACCAATCGTTATATAAATGTTTTTTGTGTAACACGTGATACCTCAACATACATCCTCAACCGAATCCTAATTAGAGCCATCTTAGGTAAAACACCTTATGAACTCTGAGAGGTATGAAACCTACTATTTGATTACTTTAAGGTTGTTTGGAAGGCAAGGCTTCATTTTAAACACCAAAGACTACCTCACTAAGTTTGACCCAAAGTCATACGAAGGTGTCTTTTTAGGTTACTCCCAAAATAGTTAAAAACCTTCATAATCCTTAATAAACCACACCATGAAATTAAAAGAATCACTCATGCGTGACATTTCTATGAAACTCTTCCACCTCTAAGTCATCACCCTTAGGTGGATGATGACTTTAGATGATAGTAGAAAGCAATTACGGTTACCGGAAAAGAAAAACCATAGAAAATAGAAAATAACATTGAGGATGAAACTTTAGAGATTGACAAAGTAGTCAATATTAAGGATTTTTTGGAAACATCCATTAAGAAAATGTCTAGGAAAACCTAAAACAAAGACTCTTAGGTCACAAGCCCAAAAACCAATGTAACTTCTTTTGTTTTATATTAACTATAGAATCTAAGATTGTTGATTTAAAGCCTTACGAATGAATGCTGGATAATCGCTATGCAAGAAGAATTAAATCATTCGTTGCAAACGATGTTTGGGAGTTAGTTACACAACCTAAGAATATGAAATTATAGGAAACTAAGTGGGTGTTAGAAATAAGTTTATACGGAGAACGGTGTTGTTCTTAAAATAAGGCTAGTTAGGTGCTCAAGGCTATAATTAACGAAGAGGGCATTCGATTATGATAAACTTATGTCCAGTTAGCTAGACTTAAAGTCTATTATAATACTATTAGTGTTATTGCTTGTGCTTTAGATTTTAAGCTATTCCAAATGGATGTAAAAAGTGCATTCCTGAATGGTTTTATCAATGAGGAGGTATACGTGGCACAACCTCCAGGATTCATTGACTTCGAAAAACTGGATCATGTTTATAAACTAAAGAAAGCTTTATATGGTCTTAAATAAGCACCCAAAGCTTGGTATGACAGATTAAAAGATTTTCTTATTAAACATGAGTACATAATGGGAATAGTAGATAACACACTTTTTACTAAGAAGAAAAGTTCAAATCTCATCATTGTTCAAATATATGTCGACGACATTATATTCGGTTCGACTTGTCAAGACATGTGTGATGAATTTTCCAAAATCATGCATGATGAGTTCGAGATGAGCATGATGAGTGAACTTAACTTCTTCCCTGGATTACAAATAAAAAAAATGAAAGACGATATCTTCTTTAATCAATCTAAATATATTAAAGAAATGCTTAAGAAATTTAGCTTAGAAGATACTAAACTCACGAAAGACAAAGAGTGTGAGTCGGTAGATAGTACTAAGTATCGAGGCATGATAGGTAGTTTACTCTACCTAACGACAAGTAGGCCCGATATCATATTTAGTGTCCGCCTTTGTGCACGCTTCCAAGAGGATCCCAAAACCTCTCATCTTGAAGCGGTTAAGCGTATCTTCCGGTACATTAAAGGCACTACGCACTTAGGATTATGGTATCATAAGGGGACCGGCATAGAAACCGTAGTATATTTCTACTTTGATCATGTGAGAGATTATGTGGACAGAAAGAGCACTAGCGGTATTTGTAAGTTCGTGGGATGTTGTTTAACATCTTGGTTCTTGAAGAAACAAACCGCTCTTACTATATCCACTACCGAAGCCGAATACGTAAGCGCCAGAAAGGCATGCCAACAAGCACTATTAATGAAACAAACTCTTATCGACTACGAACTTCGACTCCATGACGTCCCGATCATGTGCAACAATAAAGGCGCGATTGACCTTAGCAAAAACCCAATGCAACACTCTCGAACTAAACACATCGAAATTCGTCACTACTTTCTTCGTGATAATGTCCAGAAAGGACATATCTCTATCAAAAAAGTGTCATCCGTCGACAATATCGCCGACATTCTTACTAAACCCCTTAAATGTGAATCGTTTAACAATTTATGTCTTGGTTTAGAAATGATGGAACACAGTCCATAAATCGTTCTTCTTTTCTTCTGTCTCGATTCTAGTCTGTGTTTCATTCTGTGTCGTGACAACTTAATTACTTCATCCGAAGTACTTTAAGTATTTTTAATTTGTGAAATGCAAATTAAAACGTCACTCCTTTAGTAAAATTTTTGTCAAAAATCAAGTCCAAAACACCTCCACTAGAGGCGGCCCCCATATAGTGGGCGGCCCCCTGATTAAATCAGGCGACCCCCATATCGATATTGGACCGCCACCAGTCGGGAGTAAATGTCTGCACATATTTTTTTTAAACACAAAAACAAACACACCCTTCCTCTCCAACTACAGCGACGAAACACAACCAAAACCCACCAAATCTTAAAATCAACCCCTAAAAGTGAAATTAAAGATCAAATCATCAGTAATATCAATCCTAACATCACAAAGATCATCAATTGTAAGTCATTTCGTTTATTTTCTTTCAAATTTATGTCTAGGGTTCATGTTGAACAAAAATTCAAAATTGGGGATTTTCATTTTTCTTTTGTTTGTGTGCAATTAGGACTATAATAACACAATGTATAACTAATATGCTTCCCGTAGACATAGGATTTGCATAATTGAATGTGTTTGTCAAAGTTTTTCATTAGCACAAAAACCCTAATTTTCTTTCAAAATCACTCACGTTAATGCATTGTTAATACGTCCCAAAAATGTTTTTGCATACATGCACAATGAACTCATGAACAAAATTTGAAATACAGAATTCATATTTATTTTTTGAC
>BQNB010149923.1:0-16106 GCA_026074375.1 Tanacetum coccineum
TTGTCAACACACAAAAAGCCCGAATCCATGCTTTATATCATTCGAATAACTAATTTAGTTTATGTATTCCTTTTAGTAAATTTTTTCATATTTTTTTTAAGAATGTAATGTTTTAATTAAGTTTAATGAAGTTTTATTTAAGTTTAATTAAGTGTATTTGTTATGTATTTAAAAAAAAGGTGTTATGGCTTGAGCCAACGAGGGAGGCACCTGAATGTGGTGCTATAGCAATTCTAGCGCCATAGCACTTTTGCTGACATGGCAGCACTTTTTGGTGCTATGGCTTGAGCCATGACACCACTGTACCCAGTGCTCTTATGTTAATAAAAAATCTTATATAAGTTAAGGATAAATACTATAATTATGAGATTGATTGACCTGCCAAAAATACATTCACGTTAATATAAATATCGATTTCATAGTTGTCAGTAACTTTAGCAATAATGAAGTCTATATTACGTATTTTTTTCCAGTTCTTATCTAAGATAACAATGGCGTTATATGAAAGGAGGCCTAAACTCTTTCACGTTCACCCGGCCAGACATGGCGTTCGCTGTGAATCAAGTCTTTCAATTTGTGAAGAAGCTAGTGGCATCACAATCCCACAAGATGTCATCTCCAGCATTCTGTACCGTCTTCCAGTCAAATCTTTATGCCGATTTCGATGTGTTTCGAAGTCATGGCAATCTTTACTTTCAGAACCATACTTCATCAAAACTCATCAAAAAAGGCTCAACAGAACTCACCTCATCTTTGTGTACAATGGGTTAAGGTATTCAGTTCCATTCAGTAACAATGAAGCTGTATCAACGTTAATGAAGCCTATATTTGAACTAAGTAAATTTATTTTTATTGGTTCTGCAAATGGTAATTTGAGTAACAAATAAAACTTACAAAACTGATCTCAATCAAATCTATCCACCACAGCTAATCTGGTATGGATCTATAATGTAAATTGATTATAGTTCTATTACAAACGTAACACTGTAAGATCAAGATGATCTCAATTTAGGGTTTACAATGAACAAGAGAGAGGAACGTTTAGAGAGAGAGAGATGATATGAAAAGTGAAAAAACAGGAGACGACTCAAGCTTTTATAGCTTTGACCCAAAACCGACTTAACACTTCACCAGGATAACAGGAACAACCCTTCATCTTTCACACTCTTGCCATATAGCTCAACAATAAACCTTTATCTACTAAATCTGAAAAACAAACTTGGCACAATTAGTCCCTGAACTATTTTACCAGGTGAGAAGAGGTATTTTAACATCCCCCCTTCATCTCAACCTGGTAAACATCATACATACCAAGATTTTTACCAATTTCAAATGCTGAACTGTATCCAACCCTTTTGTAAGGATATCTGCAATTTGATTTGCAGAATCCACCTTTACAGTTTTAACAACTCCTTTTAAAACTTTTTCTCTTACAAAATGTAAATCAATCTCAAGATATTTTGTTCTTTCATGAAAAACTGGGTTGACATCTATTTTAATAGCTGAATTGCTGTCACAATGAAGTGAAACAGGCAAAAGATTTTCTATTTGCAAATCTTTTAAAAAATTTAAAATCCAAATCACTAACTTTTAAAATTCTGTTAGACTAAAAATACAAAAATAATATTCTCTCAACCCCTAAAATTCTGTTAGACTATGATCAAGCCTTCCCTACCTATTCCCTTAGAGAACGATAACAACCTCCGAGTTTTGCCTATACTACACTACAACTATTAGGTACACTGCCTAGGGAGTTGTAGAACTTCTTGTAGAAGTCCCCTACGATAATCGCAACAATACTTAAAGTTATTCAGTTCCTTAATTTATTGTTGAGGTCTTAAAGTTTTTTTTAAAACATGTATACATAAATGTTCTGATGGTTCGGTTTCTCTTCTCATCTTTTTAGTTGCTTACCAATAATTATATAAACTTGTTATGATATCGTTCAGGTCTGTAAATAATCAAGGATTTCTAAAGTCATCGGTCTTTAAGGATTCCACCATAACGTGTCCTTTCATTTGCAGTAAATTAATGTGCATGTTTCTAACCTATAACCTATGATCATTAGAATCTATAAATAACTCATCATCCCCACAACAAAACTCCCACCACCACCCAACCAGATCCATAACACAAAAGAAAAATCCGTCACAGATCTTGAATCAAAATCAAAAATAAACAACATGCAAACCTATTTCTAGACTCCTCACAATCACTCTTCTAACTCACATCTAATCTAAGCACAAAAACAAGATTCAAACTTAAAAAAACAACAAAGATCTCAGTTGGAGTTTGAGATTTAAAGATTTTTAAATATCTTCACAAAAACAAAAACCCATTCTTCATAGATCGTTTTTGAAGGCTTAACTTCTTTTTTAATATTCGAAAACTGAAAAAGAAAAAACAAGAACAACAAGTGTTCAAAGTTTCCTCTTTTGTTTCAATTCATAACGAAAAAGAAAAATGAAATCTAAACCATGACAGTACCTACCCGAGTCTATTAAAATATCTTGACACCGTGGTCTTTGTGCGTTTAGATTTGACCAAAAGAAGTTGACGAACATACGTTGGGTTTGTGTTTGATAAGATTTTTGTGGTGTGATTGTGGTCCGGTTTGTATTGTGTTTGAGAGAACTATTGTTTTGTCAGATGCAAAGATAAGAGGCATGTGTGTGTGAGTAGTGGCATTAGGGTTCTGAGTGTGATATATCACATATTTAGGTTTAGGGCTATAGTTGATATTGGGATGTTATTTCATTGGTGTTGGGCTGACACAAAGTTGATCCGAGTTTGTGTTAAGTTTTTGGGCTGGCTAACACTAAACGAAAAAAGCAAGTTACATAAATCTATAACTTTTAATGTAGTCATGATGTTACTTTTATATGAGCTCATACATTGTTTGTATAATTGTATGTTTAAAAATAATGCAACGGATATATGGCCACATGGAATGCAATGGGACAAGCATGGGCATGAAGCCATGAATGATAAGAAGATAACTTCATTATTTGTCATTTTTTCGTAATTCATCATGCATTAATAAATCAATATATACATTGGACGTGATGTGTTTATATTTAGTATCGATATGTACTGGTGAAGTCTTCGACTATCACTGCTTCAACCTCCACTACAAATCAAATTTAAGACTGCTTCGAATAACAACCATTTGAAACCCATCAAATCTATATTTGTTTTAACCAAATAACAAAAACACCGAAACCCATTTCACCTCAAACCGTGAGCAATCATTTGTTTATTGAAAGCTAGCTTCTTTTGATATACGAAAACCGAAAAACAAGAACCGCAAGTATCCAAATCTTCTTCTTTTTGTTTTGATTCATTACGAAGAAAAAAAAGAAAAAACGAAATCAAGAACAAAAGGAAGAACCTACCTGGGAACGTGGTACAAATCGGTCCATTTCAATTAGTTGCACCCTCATACTTACACATCAACATTTCACAGAAACATTATGTTGGAATGTGCTCATGTCATACGGATATTTATACGGCTAGGCATATGTGAGCCTACGATGGGTCACACACTTAAACACTTATATATCATTCTATTAGTATGTATATAATAATATGTATTTGATATATTTATTATATATGTTTTTAATATATGATCCAACGGTAGAATACTAAACGGTTGTTAATTAGTTCATTTACGAATAATTAACTATAAGACTTTTTAATTAATGTGTAATTAAGAGTAATTATACATAATAATTAGAAAAGTAAAAAAAGCAACACCAAAGGGTGTTTGTGTAGGTTTCGACTGGACATTTTGTGTTAGCTTTGGCGCTAAGCTAAGTATTTTAGGTATACCCTCATTCACTTAGTATATAAGGAGGGTTCTCTAGCTCATAACTCTCATCCCATTCTCTTCCTCTCTTTCTCTTTGGTCGAACGAAACAAACACCCACATAAGGGTTTTGATTTTTGACTAAGTTATAGTATTCTTAGTTCGTTGGTTCGTGTAACTAGCATTCGGGTGATATTGTATAACGTTTAGTGTATGACGCGTAGAGGTTGTTTACTTTAGCAACTATTTGCACGGGTTTAATACACGTGCGTATTCTCAAGAAGCTCCGGTTCTTTGTTTAGCTTGTTTTGCTAAAAGGTACGCTTTTAGTTTATTATTTATGTTAATTATAATTGCTACATGAGTATAATTCCGCTGCATAGCTCATAAAATATTATGTGTAATATTACGTTATAAGATACCGATTTCCAATAGTGGCATCACGAGCCGATCATATAGCTTTATAATTACATAAAAAATAGTAAAAACGCTTAAAAACGCATATTTTGTTATATTTTCTTGCCTTTTATGTGTGATCTATTTTAGGATTTTATCTAGTGAAATAAAGACTCCTAAGAGTCACATAAAATATGGAAATATATATATGGTTAGGGTTTTTACAAGATCCGACACGCTTATTATGTTGCTTGGCTTATAATTCGCGTTTAATTGACTTATTGTTGCTTATTTATTATTATAAATTGTTAATCATGTATTACGTGCATGTAAACCATGGTTTATTAAGCTTAATATGTCTATTATATATGCTTGTTTATTTGGTATGCTTGAAACCTTGATACGTGAATTAATTGTTTCATTGCAAAAGCAGAGAGTTGAATATATAATATACTCTAATATAAAAATATATAAAAACCAAATAGTAATAGAAGAATAGTATCACCTCTAGATACAGAAAATCACTTAGAAAAGAAAATAAAGTACCTATCCTTTTCGAGTTCGTTTCCCACGGAGCGAGAGATAATTGAAATTCACGAGAATGTTTCGTTTGATGCTTGAAATGGCAAATAATGTTTGGTTTTTTTGGTTTTAAAACTAAAAACAAAAAAAATATAATTAAAAAAATTATAATAAAAGCTAAAATAAAACAAAAACAGGCATGCTCCGCCTAAATAACAATATAACGCACAATGACAATAATATATTTTATACTAAAAAATTAACTAATATTACTTCTAAGATTTTAAAACTACAAGATTAAACTAATATTAATTCTAAGATTTAAAACTACAAGATTATACTAAAATTGATCTAAAAGATATAAATGATGAAAATGCTTGCTAAGTGACGTGAAATGTTCATCAAGTGCGGGCTTAGGTTTAACGAATTAAAATACTTAAAAAAAACAAGTTTCAAGAAATTAAATGACAAGTAAAGTAAAATGCTTTTTAAAATAAATGACAAGTATTTAAATTGCATTAAAAGTAAATGACGGTATGTAAATTGGAAAATTCTAGTGGCTATTACTTTTTTAAACCTTTTTACAACCCGCACTTAAATTCCAAATCACTAATCACTTAGCAAACACAAGTACTCTACTCGCTAATAAACATGGAAACTAATATAACAATATTAGGCATAACTACGCTACGAATGACAACTAAAGCAACAATAATAATGACTAAGCTATAAATGGCGATAAGCATAAAAATAGATAAATAAAGAGATAAGGTAAAGATGAAAACCCGGAATTAGCTCGGCTTGACCCGGAGACAATAGATATGAACACATACTCCATAGTGAGAAATAAAACCAAACTAATCAAAATCCCAATCCATAACGTCATAATCTCCATTAAACATAATCATCGCCAAATACCGAATCAAATCTACGCTATCTATTTTAACCTCCACTTTCTAATCTACACTAACCAAATTAATTAGATAAAATACATAAGACAAAAAATCCAAACTTGCCGCACTTTCATTTTTAAGTCTGTTGCTATCTTCAAATGAAAGGGTAAAAGAAAAGATAGAAAGAAAAAATAGATGGAAAATATATTATTTCATGTCTGCTACTACCTACGAATTGAAAAAGAAAAAAAAATGAAAGTCAAAGATAAGACACGGAAGAAAAATAAAAGATAAGATAATGTCTGCTGCAATCTACGCTATCTACTCTCCAAGAAAAATTAAAAGAAAAAAAAATGAAGAGATCCCAACGTCAGATGCTGCCTTGCGTTTTTTATAAGCAGAATCACCCCCAAAATGGATATGGGCTTCATTTGGCGGTAAGTGGTTATGGTACCGTTATGGTTCAGGGTTTTAAAAGAGAAGTTTGGAGATGGTGCAATACTAGCCCTCATGTTTGGTCCTCTTTTCATTTTCTTTAAACCCAAAATTCAGTTATAAAATACTTTGGAAAGTGGCAATAATGGTCCTTGTCGTTTTTATAACTAAAGAATAAAAAAGGTTTGGGGTTATTGCAAGAATGGTCCCTGCTGTTTTATAACAAAAAGAATTAAAAAGAGTTTTAGGAAATTGCAAATTTGGTCCCCAGCTTTTACTAATAAAAGAAATGCCATTTGGCAGTTTTAGTCCCTGGATTCTTTAAAGGGATTACAAGTTTGGAAAATTGCAATTTCAGTCCCTCTTTTAGTTTAAACCATTTTTCTTTTATAAAAAACTTTTAAAATTGGCAATTTAGCCCCTAAAGTTTTATAAAAAGAATGAAAAAGGGATGTCTATTCTTTCTAAGAAGAATGTGTTATCCGGTGTGCATGATATTAACCTAAAGAAGTGCTCTCACTGTTTGGCAGGAAAGTAGACTAGACGTGCTTTTAAGAGTCGTCCTTCTTTTAGGACGGAGAACATACTTGATCTGGTACATTCCGATGTTTGTGGTCCCATGAAGACTAAGACACTTGGTGGGTGTTCGTATTTTGTCACTTTCATCGATGATCATTCAAGGAAGGTTTGGGTATACACCTTGAAGACTAAAGATCAAGTATTGGATGTGTTTAAGCAGTTTCATGCTTTAGTTGAGAGGCAGACAGGGAAGAAACTTAAATGTATTCGAAGTGATAATGGAGGTGAATACATTGGCCCCTTTGACGCGTATTGTAGAGAGCATGGAATTCAGCATCAAAAGACTCCACCGAAGACACCGCAATTGAATGGCTTGGCAGAGCGGATGAATAGAACCTTGGTTGAGAGAGTCAGATGTTTGCTTTTACATGCAAGGTTACCTGCTTCTTTTTGGGATGAGGCTTTGAATACGGGGGTACATGTTATTAATTTAACCCCTTGTGTTCCTTTGCATTTTGATGTTCCTGACAGGGTTTGGAGTGGCAAAGATGTTTCATACCATCATTTACGAGTCTTTGGATGTAAGGCATCTGTGCATATTCCCAAAGATGAAAGATCAAAGCTTGATGTGAAGAATAAGCCATGTGTGTTCCTCGGGTATGGTCAAGATGAACTTGGGTACAGGTTGTATGACCTTGTACAAAAGAAACTTGTTCGCAGCCAAGATGTAGAGTTTGACGAAGATCAAACTTTGAAAGATGTTAAGAAGACTGAGAAGGAGACAATTCCTCAACATAATGATGATCCTATTGACTTAGATCCGGTTCCTCCAAAACATTTTGATGCACAGTTTGGAGATGATATTCAGAATGATGAAGAACAAAATGATGAAGAACATGGTGCTGATGATGTTGATGCTCAAGAGCAACCAAACCTAGATGAAGACGTTCATCCTGAGTTGCCAGTGCCTATGCCACCATTTGTTCCGCTTAGGCGGTCCACTAGAGATCATCATCCTTCCACACGCTATTCTGCAAATGAGTATGTTTTACTCACTGATGGGGGAGAGCCCGAGTGTTATGCAGAAGCTATGGAAGATGAACACAAGAAAGAATGGTTTGATGCCATGCAAGATGAGATGAAATCCTTGTATGAGAACAATACCTTTGAGTTGACGAAGTTGCCTAAGGGCAAGAGAGCTTTGAAAAACAAATGGGTTTACAAATTGAAGACTGAAGAGTATACTCCTAGACCGAGGTACAAGGCCAGATTGGTGGTTAAAGGTTTCAGTCAGAAGAAAGGTATTGATTTTGATGAGATTTTCTCTCCAGTCGTGAAGATGGGATCTATTCGAGTTGTTCTTGGTTTGGCGGCTAGCCTCGATCTTGAGGTGGAGCAAATGGATGTCAAGACAGCTTTCCTTCATGGTGATCTGGATAAAGAAATCTATATGGAACAACCTGAAGGGTTTCAGGTTAAGGGGAAGGAAGACTACGTGTGTAGACTTCAGAAGAGTTTGTATGGGTTGAAGCAAGCACCGAGACAGTGGTACAAGAAGTTTGAGTCGGTTATAGGGAAGCAAGGCTTCCGAAAGACTTTTTCTGATCATTGTGTTTTCTTTCAGAGGTTTGGTGATGATGACTTCATCATCTTATTGCTATATGTTGATGATATGCTGATTGTTGGCAAGAACATTGGAAGAATTGCCCAATTGAAGCAAGATTTGAGCAAATCCTTTGCTATGAAAGACTTGGGGCCAGCAAAACAAATCCTTGGCATTCGGATTTTCCGCGATAGAGGTGCCAAGAAGTTGCATATATCACAAGAGCAATACATTGAGAAGGTGCTGCGCAGGTTCAACATGGATAAAGCTAAAGTGGTTAGTTCCCCTCTAACTCCCAACTTTAAGCTTACTGATAAGGATTGTCCTTCTTCTAAGAAGAATATTGAAAAGATGGATAGAGTTCCATATGCCTCAGCGGTTGGTAGCTTAATGTATGCTATGGTGTGTACAAGGCCGGATTTAGCTCATGCGGTTGGTGTTGTCAGTCGGTTCCTGTCAAATCCTGGTAAGAAGCATTGGGAAGCTGTTAAATGGATATTTCGATATCTGCGAGGTACTTCCAAATTGGGTATCACATTTGGAAATGGGAAACCCATGCTTGTTGGTTACACAGACTCAGATTTGGCTGGAAATAAGGACAACATGAAGTCCACTTCTGGATATTTGATGACCTTTGCAGGGGGAGCTGTTTCATGGCAATCAAGATTGCAAAAGTGTGTGGCCTTGTCTACAACAGAGGCTGAGTATGTGGCAGCAACGGAAGCGTGCAAAGAACTATTGTGGTTGAAAAGGTTTTTGCAAGAACTTGGTTTCAAGCAACAACGTTATGCGGTTCTTTGTGACAATCAAAGTACTATTCACCTTGCTAAGAATTCGATGTTTCATAAAAGAACAAAACATATTGATATCCGGTATCATTGGATTAGAGATGCCATTGAAGATGGTATGTTTGAACTTAATAAAGTTCATACGGATGATAATGCTTCCGATATGTTGACGAAGGCTGTAGCAAGAGAAAAGTTGAAGATCTGTTGCTCGTTCGCCGGGATGGCGAACTCATCCTCATAGACAGAAAATGGGGGAGATTTGTTGGGTATTTTCTTAGTCCATGAGGATTAAGAGCCCAACACATTGGGGCCCATCTTGGGTCCATTTAGTCCTTATTTAGGGCATCCTTATGCTCATTATAAAGTGTGAAAAAAACAAGAGAGAAGAGAGTAAGAAAAGAAAAAAAGAAGAAGATTTTCGGAGTTCTTATCACCCAAAACCCAGCAGCAGTGTTTCGTCGATCCCCGGAGTTTGCACCGTCGGATCGTCACGAAGTTTTCGGACTGAAGCTTCTTGCATTATTAAGAAGGTTTTGACCGTTGGGATCTTGATTTTGAGGCCTGGAAGTTCTGTTTCTTACTCCGAAACAGATTGCAAGTTGTTTGGTTATATTTCTTCCTTTCTAGTTCTTTGTTTGTTGCCATATATCTTGATATTGATTCCAAGATTATGATGATTTTGTATGCCTTAGTGTTATCTAAAGAAGACTTTGTGTTACCTCTCGTGCTTGATCAGTGGATTTAAGCAAGGCACTAGGTGCCCGTGGTTTTTACCCATTTGGGGTTTTCACGCTAAAAGCTGTGTTCTTGGTGTGTGTTTGATTATCTTTAATACCTGCTGATTGGGTTGATTTGATATTGTTTGGGGACTGGTTAGAGTTGCTTTTAGTTTGCCTTATTTGTTTACTTCCTAATAGGTTCATACGGGTTTGGGTAAATGCTGTCAAACGAAGGTTTTGCTTCCGTTTATTTGGTTTATACCGTTGTGACCCATCACTTTACCCGTCAAACACAACACAACCGAGATAATTGAAGTCGGTCGTTTCTAAGATCGAGTTCTCTCTTTTCTTTCGGGTGTGTAATAAAGGAATCACGCGTCATTGATGTGCCAACGAGGCAAAAGACGCGTAGTCTTTCTTCTATTTCTGGTTTTATGGGTGGTTAAAAACTAAAAAGTTTAAAAATGTATGCATTGATTTACCACATCTTGCATCCCATAGTGATGTCGCACTTAGCGACTACTGTTTCAGAGTCGTACAACGAAGTGATTAGCATACGAGAGTGACGCAAAGAGACAAGTAGATCAAAGATTAGCATGCGAACATAAAGTAAAAAGCTCTTCAGTACCCTAAGTCCATGGTTTTGAACCACCCGAAAACGCCACTTGTATAGCAGGAAGACCCTCATGCACCTCGTGTTTTTTAGTGCTGTGCCACCACCACCACACCAAATTATCCCGAAAAACGCCAAATGATGGCACGATACCTACACCGTGAGTCGCGTTTTTGATGTGTCGTTGTGTGGTGTATATTTTTATGATTCAAGTTTTAAATTTATATTTTGCCGAGCTAACAAAAAACAAAACTTTATCCGGCAGTGTACCGAGCGGTAGTAGTTTTCGTTGTAAGTAGGGTGTCAAACACTTGAAGCGATGTTAAATCTATAAATTTATTAATATCTTGGTTGTCTAATCTATGTTAATTCTATTCTATTCTAAACCTATGTCAGTCCTAATCCTAATTCTAATGGGTAAAAAGGGGGGTTTTCAGCCTGAGAGACTGGCACGATTTGGTTTGTAACTACAATCAATTCAAGGCACTTTAAAACCCATGCAAGTAAATTAAAACTACAGATAAGATAAAAAGAGAGGGTCAAAACCAAATATAAGAAAAACTGTATTAACTGATTATTAATTCTGATTAGAACGTTGGTTGTTTATTAAGTGACATCATATCTTCTCTCGATGTGGCCATATCATTTTAAGATTAGCGTTAACATCATCTGATGACCTAGACACATTAATTCTGTCACAATTAAAGATCTCATAAAGCAATCCTTTTTTGACTGATTATAATCTATCTTAGGGTTTTTAAGGCAATGGTGATCTTGTTAAACTCTAGCTCATAGAGACTTTACCTTTTTACTGCTTAACGAAATTTTATACACTAGTAGTCACTTGTTCTAACTATCCAATAGAATCAGAACGTTATTTGTTGAATTATCTAGGTTCACCTGCTAGTCAACTTGTTCACTAAACCAAAGGCAATATCCGATTAACTAGTTAAGCCAGAAGTGTATCCTTAGCACGGATTTAGAAGGACAATATTTATGATCCTATGATTCTAGATGTATAAATCACTATATGGAGAGCTATCTCGGAATCTAGATTACTTGGTCCGTATCACTAGATCTAGTTGAATGACAGGTCGCATAAAAAGCACGTAAGCAAGTATAAATTGATAAACATAAACAAGCATTCAACGATAAATCAAGAAATCAAGATAAACAATACCAAACATTAAGATCTTCATAATAATGGCTAATATCCGAAGGTATTAGCCTTCAAACATCATAATAAATACAAAAGCAATTATTTAGCCAAGGTAAACTATTAAGCAATAGATCTTAATTGATGACTAGTGTGTGAAGATTAATGTGTAATTAGTGTGTGTGTTTAGAGAGAGAAATACCTAACTTGCCTTTTGATTAAAATAAAATTGTTACACTTAACCTTGGCATAAATACTATTTATACCCCTTGGTTAACTATCCTTATTGAACTTTCCTAACTTAACATTTCTAGTCTCTGTACTTTATAATAGTGCTTACAAGTAGAACATTTCTTTATTTTTAACATTCTCCCCCTAAATGATCTACTTGGGTAATATCCTTATTGTTTTTTATGACAACTTCTTCCTTATGCTTGAACACTTGATTCTAAAGTAGTCTGTTATTTTCCTTTTCTTTGAAGCTCAAAAACGCTGAGAATTCTTTATGAAAGCTGAGGACGACCTTGTAAGTATCTCTCCCATATATTTCTCTCCCAAATATATGATTTCTTTATCTTCTGAAGGTATCACTTACTTTCGAACATCAAAATCAGGCATTCTCAAAAGCTAAACTTAATTTCTAGCTACTTGAATCTTTAACAGCTTATATGACATATTTATTTTTTGAATAGCATTTGAATGTAGATTTCAATCCACTTACTGTTTGTGACGAAAGATATTGAAAACACGATGTTAATTGATTTGAGAATGTTCTTTGTAAAAGAACTTGACCATTGACTTTACAAATGAAATCTTTTATACTCGTTAAGGCTCCCCTCAATCACATATCCATCTCTTGAAGTAGAAAACTTTGATTGTTTGAAGACAATGTCGATATTATTGAGAAGTAATTCCATACAAATGTCGAACTGGGCTATTCGATAGATCTTGAAGTTATTGAACACATACAATTATTCAAAAAAATTGAGTGAAGTAACCTCAGTCTTGAATTGAATTTTCTTCTTAATCAAACTACTTTTACCATAACGATTTCTTTGATTCAATTTCTTTTCTAGTATCTTGATTTGTCCCATATATTCTTGCTTATATCTTCTTCCTTTTCATATACTTGAATTGACCTTAAGTTTTAAGCTTATATCTTCTCCTTCTCATGATGATTATGATCCATCGTGAGCATCATGATCATATAAGCTTCCAAAGTCAGCTCCGGGTGAAGAATGTCCTTTGAAGTCCATGAAATTGAAATCAAATATTTTCTGTTTCTTCGAACATTCTCCCTTTATAACAAAGCATATCCCAAAATAAACATAAGCTCCCTCAAACCAACAAATATGATTGCTATCATTCCATAAGGTTGAAAGAAATTTTGTCTATTATATTGATTCATTGAAGATGTCATGTTGTGAAAGGTAGGATATGTTTGTTGCTTGTATGTCGTAGAAGACACGAAAATGGAGAATTATCAAGTAAGAACCATTTCTTCCACATTAACCATGAGTTCATAAATCACAAGTCATGCTTTGAAAATTTTCGATGAAATATTGATCAAATCAATATCTCGATGATAAGGATGCAGAAATATGATCATAAAAATCCAAATAAGCAATGATCTCGTGAACTTAGTGTTGTGTTACCCTGGGAAACACATAACCACTAGATCACTTAGATTACTAGTTCACACTTATTTGAATCATTTTTCAATCATTTTCAAATAGTGACCTACGTTCAGCGTTGGCAAGAGTTAGAACACTGAGTAGTGAGTAGTCCGTCACTTTGAATTCACTCATTGTGAATAACTATCTTTATAGTATCACTCCAGAAATGTTCCGGCAATGTCACATTGACATGCAATGTCACAAAGACATTATCATTGGACCTTTTGTTATCATGATGTTTAATACCAAACGGACTTTTGTTTGTCCTAAAGATTTTCATTGAGTATCAAATTGGCTCTAGACTTTGTGCACTTTTAGAAAGCTAGGATGGTAGCAGAATGTCCTTTATTCTATACCAACATTTCGGAATGATGAAGTCGATAGGATTATGCGTTTAATCTCCGTGAGAATAAAACAAATTACTTTTTGGATGTATCTGAGAGGATAGGAAAGGGGTTGTGCATTTGCATTACTGGGTCCATGATGTCTACTGCAATACCAGAAATCAAGAATGAAATCATGAAATCCGATAGCATATGAGTTGACCCGGTTTCTATCCTAGTGTAGGAAAAATAACCTTTATCTTTTCTTATAAGCCTCTCACTTTTCAACTCCAACCTTTTCATTGCTTATCATTCAATTATTCTTGATCATATTCTTGTCACTTTTAACATATTTATCATGTTTTCATTCAAAGGTTTATCTTATAAGTCCTTTTGGCATTCGAAACATGTTGATTTTTACCTCAAACTCCATCACCTAGACCCAACTTTCCTAAATTAGAAGGAAGACTCTGGGGTAGATCAATTCCGGTTTTAGAATATCATAGGAGTATTTTGTGAGTAACTAAATCACACCATGTAACTCAATCAACATAAGCCAAGATAAATCCGTGTGAATGAATATCCAGGAAAACCATGATGAAATTCTAAGACCGCATCATGAGATTTTGATAATATCAAGAAAATGTAGAACAATCACTCTGTCTGTTTTTGTATGCGGTGGCATTTCTTTTCTTGCATACTTTTCTCTTTTTATTTTCATGTGCTGTTCTTGCTTTTGAAGCACATGACATATACTTTCATTTTTTCAAGTATACGATTTCTCATTTTCTCTTTCTATTTTTCTCTCATAAATCTCTCTCTCTATTTTTCATCATTCTCACTAACATCATATAAAGAAGAAAATTTTGATCTTTGAAAGTTTCCAATCATTGTAAAGACACTCCCCCTTAACATATACAGAGAAACATTTTTAACATAAAGCTAAAAACGCAAAAATACGGATATGTTAAGATAAAATGTAAACAATTCACCATTTCGTTAACTTTTGGAAAACTTTTTCAACAAAACTTATGGACACTCCCCCTCGAAAAATATCGTATCTTCGATAAAACCTTTATGAGGGAGTTCCTCTTTACACTTCTGAGTCCTTTATTTCTTTATACACTTTTCACAAAAGAGTACATCGATTTGAAGACCTTTTAAAAATTGATTTTATCTTTAAAGTACCACATTTTTAAAATCCGAATCGATTGTAACTCATCAACTTGAGATCATTGACTTTTAAAACAACTTGATTTTATCTTTTAAGTACCACATAAAGATTTTGAAAAATATGTATCAATGACTCAATGTTGATCCCTTCTTGACAGATCTTACTTAGATTGTTAAAGCTTAGTTATATTGGATAGATCTAAGACAACTATAATAGAAACTAAGATTGAGAATATCACAAACTATGCGAAATCTAGTTTGTAATATTAAGAAGAACAATGAAATAGCAAAAACAAGATCTTTACTAAACTTTCAATATATTGAATACTATTTTGAATTACAAAATAGCTATGAATACTAACTATGATTGCTATGCAAACTATGAATACTTATATGAAAACTAATATGAAAAACTGATATCTAGATCTATGCCTTAGGGTTCCTTTTATACACTAAGGAAAACCCTATTGGGCTTACAAAACGCGTCAAGTGATCATGCATATCTATTCCTAATATAACTCATGCATATCACTTTAGCAGTACTAACTATATAACAAACAATACTAATAAACTGGCAGTACTAACAATTTGTACTAGCAGTACTAACTATTACATTAGCAGTACTAATGACTTAAACTATTTCTTCTAATTTTTAGCTGCAGTAATTTCTTCAATCAGCAGTATTAACTTGAGACGCCTTTATTCCTAACAATCCTCCCCTAAACTTAATATTCATCTTGTTAATCATCAAGTTTCTTCCAATTAAATCATCTGTGCTTAGAGGATGCTTCTAAACACTCTTCTATTTCTTAAGTTGTGATCTTGTAAATATGAGAAGCTCAAATTCCATTTCACTTTCATGATTAACTTCTAGTCTTCTATTTATCATCCTTGAAATCATTTCTTGAGTAAGAGGATATTTCTTTTCTATCATCATGTAAATAGAAATTCCATTATCCATTAACAATACATGAACTCCACATGAGTCAAATAATCTCCAGCTTATCAAGTTGTATCCTTGTTGATTCCTCCAGACTTCATCTTCCTCATAAGGCTTAAATAATGTCTTCAGATCTCCCTAAAGCAACAAGACATATCCTTTTGGGCTTGTTGTCTCATACCTTTCTTGTACCAACCTGTGTAGATCTACCACATCCTGTTTGTCAAAATCATCAAGCATCTCCCTAAAAATCTTGTAATTCTTAGAACTTTCATCTACTCTGATGATTTGATAATACATCATGTTTTCTGTCAGAATGTGTGTCTTCCAGTTAATTATTGGATATTTGGTAGCCATAGATTCAAAATCCATAGCAATTTCATCCCCTGGAACTATATCTAAACAAGATCTAAGCTCCTCCTTTTCAGCATCATTCTTCTCTAGTTTCTGTTTCTTGGCACTCTCTTTATCATGATGTTCATCATGTTCTGCTCTTGGTCTCTTGGAACTTCCAGCTGCTAATTCTGATTCTCTTTCTTTAT
>BQNB010149924.1:0-16106 GCA_026074375.1 Tanacetum coccineum
TTCAAAGCTAGTTCTATTGTAGGGACAGAACCGTCCCTGCCGGTTCTACAAAAATATTTTCTAGTTCTTGGACTCTAACATTTTTTTCTAGGTACTCCTAAAGTAAGAGGGAGCTCATGCCATCTTAACTAACACATTTATTTTGTAAGCATTACATCACATTCATGATTTCCTCAAGCTTAAAGGGATACCTCCAGTAAGGGGGAGATCTACATCTAGGCTCTAAGCGACTCAAGACAATCTTGCATTTGATTCACTTCAATCAAGAACATGTACTTCCATTAAGGGGAAAGCATTGCATATCATCGATTTATGTTAATCTAACTATTACCTCTCTTCCTCTTCTCATTAGAATTATCTCTTCAATATTTTTGTTTCGACAAAAAGGGGGAGACGGGAAGTAAAATGGAAAGAAGTAAAATGGAACTCAACATAACCCTCAATCATGAATCATGAATCGTACTTCCATTTGGCTAGTTTACTTCCACTAAGTTTTATATTCGTCATCAACAAAAAGGGGGAGATTGTTAATACAAATAAACTGGTAAAAACGTTTATTTCTATCTTACGATCTTACTATGTTTTGTTGATAACAACTAATAAAACCGCGTTAAAGTAAACTGGCCAAATCACACCCATGTTATATCAACTCTTACCTTTCCATTTTTAGAAATACTTAACATTATAAGTAAATAGTCTAAATACTACTTACATCATTCATGACATTATCACATATAACATATCTTAGGGTAATCTTACAAGATTACATATGATTTCTTAAGATTTTTCATATCAAAATTCGGATTTGGTTACTATTGGTCAGTTCCATTAAAGAACACTGGCCGGTTCCTTTCTGCAACAGAGCCGGTAGAACCGGGCTACAATGCAGTTTTTGGCTATAAATACCAAGCCATTTCACATGTTTTACTCACCCATTTTTTTAGCATTTCTTTCTCTAATCTACTGATCATCATCTTCTCTTTAGTTCTTGTTTAGTTTTATCTAGCATTTTAGGTAATTATCTTCAAGGAAGAAATTGCCAAACCCCCCTTTGAGATGATCAAGCTCCAAATACCTTGTTTCGCATCTCCATTGCATTGCAAGATCATACTTCTGATTCTTGTACATCATATAGTAGTTGTAGTTATTCTCATCCTCATTGTAAACCAAGTATTGTACTGTTGGTGTGATTCTACCTTGTGAAGAATCTGGTATCTAGCTTTGTACCGTTAAAAGGTGTAAGCAACGTTGTGAGGCTTCTCCCCCGGTTAAAGGAGATTGGTGACTAGTGTTTACGAACTCTCAAGTAGGTGACTTGGGGAGTGAAGTAGGGCAAGGAAGGTGTTCTTATAGCCGAACCACTATAAACAATCGTGTCTTGGTTGAATCTCTCCAACTCTTTACTTTCTTGCATTACATTTATTTACTAACCAAAACAAAAATATCATGCCAACTTCACATAAGATCATAACAAAATTTTGAAAAGTACATCTTAAAATAGAAACACTATTCAACCCTCCCCTTTTAGTTTTCCATAGATGAGTTCAATACGCCGTATTGGAGTATCTTGAAGTGGGGACCACGATTATAATATTCCAGAATATTTAAATACTTGATCTTCCATACAGCGTATAGGGTCTTCTGGATACGGCATATTGGTCTTCATATCTTTGTGGTTTCTTGTGAAGTCAAGGCACAGATACGTCGTATCTTCTTGCTGGATACGAAGTATTGGATGTCAGAACAGTAGACTTCATGATTTCTTCGTTTAAGCTCAAAAATGCGACTCAAAATGCCGTGCCTTTTTAGTTTAAGTCTTCACCAATTGACTCTCATATGTGCACATGCAAATAATAAATATAAACGATTACATAAGTATACAATATTCATTTATAGCTAATGTAAAACGACAAACTTCTTATATGGGATATAATGATTATCTATATCAAAACGTGAACGAGTTATTTGATATCATCAAAGTATCTCCCCCCACTTGAGAATCCTACTTATCCTCAAGTAGGACTTTAGAAAAAGTTATGAAAATATGTAATCCCAACGCGATCATCTAGGATTATTTCCTTTCAATAATATTCTAGTTTCAATTACTAGCTACACAACCAAACCACCTCACGAATTGAGAGAATGAAACACACTCAAATCACCCACTAATCGTATGTGGTAAACATTTGAGTAATTCTACTTAATGCTCGGATTTAATATCTTGATGAGTATTCTATCATAATGCTTGGAGCTAACAGGAGATACACATCTTCACCACTTAAAGCAAGGAGACAATATCTATAAAGTTAAATGGGTTAAGGTTTTAAAGGTATTACTCAATTTCACTATTATCAATCATCTACTCTGAAACCATTATTTTCAGTGAAAGGCAACACAAACAATGACAAATGCATGCCCAATATCCATGATCGCAGAATACTTCTCCCATGTGCTCTTCATCCTAACTCGAATTAAGCAAACAATAGATCAAGTAATCTTTACCAAATTAGTAATAAACCAAAAAGAGGCCTAATGAAAAATCATACTTACTCCATCCAAATCCATGGAATAGACACACATGATTGGTCAGATCCTCATTCAAGTAAAATCAAAGGTTAGGATAAAGAATGATATAGGCATATAGAATAAACTCATTCCTTTTACACCATACAGTACTTACACCAAAAAGAGAAGACAAATCACAAGATACAACAAGACAAATCTATAAATGATATAAACACATGTGATTTCTCGTGTCTATTATTCGAGCAATAACCAATCAAAGTTTGATGGATTAATCATGGGAAAAAATTTAGTGTAAATATTAAAATCAAAACAAAATAGCTTACTAGTCAAACATATAAAGAACTATTGTTTGCATTAGCTACTTTCCTTTCCCGACCATTACCCATAATCTCAAAATCATAATAGAGCAATTATGCTTGAGTCATAAAACAATCTAGTTGGATGAGTTTATCTTTCACACGTCTAATAAAACATACTAAGACAATAATAAGTGGTGTATATCACCTACTTGAAACATGAAAAACAATAAGTTGGTTTATATTTCGAGACCAACTAGATAAGAATATATACAACATAACATTTTTCATCAATGGCGTCTTATTATACACACACCAATGAACTAATCGCATCATATCTATGAAATTATAGAATCTGTTTAAGCTTTAGATAATCGCGATTATCTCACAAACCTCACTTTTTTTTCTCCAATCTTTTTTGATTTTTAACAGTTTTTATGATTTTTTATTTTGTAAATATAAACTTAGTAAACTGAATAAATGTTTCACTACACTATATTTTCAAAACAAGATAAAATCATAATAAATAAGATATCTAATCTATTATCTAGTGAAAGTAGTAACATAAACGAGAACTAAGATAAACTACTTTTTACAACATTCCCAATTGCATTGTGCAATTTCAGGAACCTTAACCATAGATAAAGAAAAAATATGCATTAGCGATAAGGAAATCTATACTTTAACACAAAAGCAACTAGCAACCGATTAAGGTACTTAATCTACTAAGTATTGCTAAGTGTGTAATGGTGAGTACCGAAACATATTTTGTGTAAGAAAAAAAAGGAATTGGCTCTCTGACAGGTACTTCCACACCAGGGTAACACTTTACACTAAAAAATGAGAGTAAATAAAGGCTTTATACAGCGGAGGGTAAACCACTTGGTTAGTTATTAATCACATAAATAAGTTTATAGGGTTTTTTGGTGTAATCCCTAGAAATTTTACCCAATTTAGAAAGGTCATTTTCATTCTATTAATAAGTTAGTTGCTTATTATATTATGGTACATCGAATAGATATACCAATGCAAAGGTTCTAGAATTTTACCTATAGTCACACGACACCACTCTATATTTTTTGAGGGAATTTGAGGTAACATTGGGAAAACGAATTAAATAGCTAAAATCAAATCCGTCACAAATTGGAAATCTACAGTTATATGTTGCGGGTTACAATGTATACTAATAATTTATCATAAACAAATATGCTAATTTTTAAAAAAAAATTCACATAGAATTAGTGCATATTATTTGTAAAAAATAAGAACAAGTAGTGTTCAATTCCTCCTCCCCCTCCCCACTTGAAATTATACAAACACAACGACTAACGTCCCTTTCGTTATATAAATATAACATTTAAAAACAATAAATATAGAATTAGAACAGAAAAACTCCCCTAAGATTTGCTCGGTATGATAACCTTCAAATGTTTCGTCTATATATGAGATCAGGCAATGAGTGTGTCTGTATAATGCGTCTTAGGAATACCCAACTCTGACTACTAAAACACAAGCATATAAATCCAGAAAATATAGCATTCCCAATCCAGTATATCCAACCCACAATTTCAATTACCAAATTTCAATCTCGTATCCAGTTAAGGGGTTTCACTTCCTTGTATAAAATGTCACGAAAATACAAGATGCCAATTTATCAATCTCCGGATAATCGTCACGCGTTAAAACACAAAACCAAACCTTAAAAATTTAAAACTTAGTACAGAAGTGTTCGATATGTGCCATAATCCATGTTTCAAAAGGAATTTTATACTACGATACGACGCCGTATGAGAGAAACCATCACTATAGTATTAAAAAATCATAGATTACGAGACTGGGTCTAAGAGGTCGAATTAAATATAAGCATTAAAAATTTTACGCTGTTGTAATTTCTTTTTAAAGAAAACAAATCTAAAAAAAAAAAAAAAATTAAAAAAAAAATACAAAAATATAACTAGAATTAAAAAAAAAAAATATAAAGTAAAACAAACCAATGGAATACGCACGCCGTATCGAACCAATAAAAGTCAAGTTACCTTAATATGCTTTTAATATTGCAGAAAAAACAATAAAATTGGATGAAACGTCCAAAACTCTAGTTAATATGACCAAAACAAAAATTAAAATACAATAAAACTACATAAAATTAAATCACACAACAACATAGAAAACAAAAAATAATACACCGTAATCCATATGAGTTTGGTATACGCCATAATATCCGAACAAGGGCAGATCAGAAAGAGATCCACCCCCCCTCCCCTTCCTTGAAAAACACAGACCTTGATATAAAAAAAAATGAAAATTACATTACTTCTGATATCTGGTTTTTTTCTCTTCTCTCCTTCCCCTGCCGCGTCTTTTAGTCATGCACCTCCACTTCCTCCTCTCACTGAGTCTTCTCCTCTCTTTCTACCCATCCTCCCCCTTCGTTCAATCTCTAAAATGAAATTAGCACTTGTATAAATAGCACTTTTGGAATACAAAAAGGACGTCTTAAATAAGACCTTGCTCTTTATAATCCCTTATTTCTTATTACTATTGTTTACATTTTTTTTTAATGTGTGCTTCCTATATTTTTCCTATTTTTTGCCTATAATCTTGTCTAAAACAAAATGATTTCACATTTATAATTACAATCCATTATATCCAAACCAAAAAAAAAAATCAAACAAAATTTTCATTAAATCAAAAATATAAACATGTCTAATCATGAACAAAACTGCTTTTGCTGTCCCTTTCTTATACTCTTATTTTTGCTTACTATTTTTTTTTATCCACCTTCCATTTTTCTTTCTTTACTCTATTTCTATAATTATTAAATTAACTTCCTCTCTTTATAGATTCTTATTTATTATCCCAATTTTCACACTTGCTATTTCCCTTACCTAGACCTTAACTTCATTTTATACTATATAAATTTTCGATATTGTTAATTCATAAACTCTTTTTTATAAATACCTAACCTTGTTAACTTGGAGTGTTTCTATATCTTTTACTATTTCTTTATTCTTAAAAGCTTTTAACTAACTTGCTATACTTATTCCTTTCCTATATTTCCATATTTTCCATTGATACTATTCCATTAATTATAAATTCTTTCATTCTCCAGAATCCCTCTTAAACCCTATACTAACAAAACTCTCAACTTCTTTTAACTACTTCCTTAACACCAAACAACACCAAAAAAACAAAACAACAAATCCTATGCAACTTACACCAAACAATTCTTACCCCACACCCACCAAACATGCAAAACACCACATAACTACCAAACATCCCACCAAAAGCCCCCAATAAAAAAAACACAAACACAATACATAAACCAAACAACCTAAAACAAAAATATAAGCAACCATCCCTAAAATAAAACAAAAATAATCAAACCATATAACACTCCAAACAAACACAATCAAAAACAAAAAACAAAAAACAAAAAAAAAAACACGCTAAAAATAAAAACAAATCAAAACCCTACACACCCAAAATCACCAAAACCCTCAATTAATCACAAAGTCAACACCAAAAACTACCCGACAAAACAATCCAACCACAAACAAAAAACCTACAAAAAAAAAAAAAATACATAAAAAAATACAACAAACAAAATACCCGCACTCCACTACATCAAAAAAAATCAAACCAAACTCACAAATAGTCACTAAGCGTCGACCTCCCACACCTAAAATCAATACCAATAAAAAATACAAATATACAATCAAAAAAAAAACATCAACCACCAGACCAAAATACAGTCCAATACTCTATTAAAAAACAAACACATATTTACTAAATCTACAAAAAAAAAGATAAATATACATACTACTTATGCTATACCACGCCCAACGAAACACAAAAAAAATAAAGACAATATCACCACAACAACAAAACAAGAAACACACCCACACAACAACCCACCTCACAAACACCCCCACACCACACACACCTAACCCAACCATACACCACACCCCCACATAACCCCCAACCAAAAGCAACCACAAATAACCCAACCCCCCACAAAACCCCAAAAAAAAAGTCAACACCCCCCCATACCCCCAACTAAAACCCCCAAAACAACCTCCCCAAACCGACCAAAATCTAACCACACCATACACCCCCCACAAAACCACCCAAAAAATTGCAACAACACAATCCACTAAAAAACCACAAACAACCAAACAACCCCACAACAAACACAAAAAACCAAAATCTCCCAATTATCTACATAAATAAACTACTTATCAAAAATACAAACTAATATAACACACAACTTCCAATGTCATCACCGACACACAGATCAACCTACTACACCCAAAAGCAACCACCCCACACAAACTAATACCAACACAAACACAAACGACACTCACCACAACCCACAAAACCAAACAAGAACTTAATATGCAACCTAATATCAACCCACCCCAACAACACACCCTCACCCAACACAAACATCAACACACCACCCACCCCAAGCAAAAGCACAAACAAAACATGCACTATCACAATCAACAAGACAAAACAACAAAATATCATAAAATAAAAGACCCCCCCCACCCCCCAATACAAACAAAACAAACCAACCACACCCCACCAACCCACATATTAAGAAAAAATCAACCCCCCCCATATACACAAATAACCCCACAATCCAAATCATCAAAGTAAAAAATTTCACACCAAATCTCACACAAACCATAACTCCCACCCCAACCTAGACTCAACTTCCGAAACTACAAACAATACTTTTCAACTATGCCTTTAAAACCGCTCCCCATAATCACTAACCAACCTATAACAAAGAAAAGAACACATTACATATCCTCCTAAATCCTAATACTCTTTGGCTAATCACCCAATCCATCTAATTCCCAAAAAATTAATTTAAATCCATCCCCTAGTTCCACCACTCTAATTCTATTTTCATTATTTATGACACATCACACCCCACAGAACGCAAAAAAAAACAACAACACAGATAGCTAAACTAAATTTGTCAAACCAACATAACATACAAACCAAAAACAAACACACAAATCACAACAACAAACAACACATAAAATCACACAAAAACAAAACAAAACAACAGATACTCACAAAACCCAAAACAACAACAATCAAAAACACTCCCACAAACCCATCAAAAATACAAACTTCACCACAAACCACTCACAACAAAAACAAAACCAAAAACACCCAACCCGAAACCAATTCCAAAAACCAAATATAAACCAACCCCTAAACACTCACCATCACACCCAAAAACACCCACCACCCAACACCACAATCAAACAAAATAAACCCTAAAGTTAAAACATAAACAAAATCGAATCCACTAAAACTCCCCTGCGATCCCTTACAAACCCTAAGCCCTTCCCTCCAATCACCTTTCCAGATCGAACCCGTAACATACCCACTAGCAAATTCGCGCTTTGGACATCTTGCTTAGCGCTTTGGAAGCAAGCAACCAACCCATAATACAAATAGAGCATTAGCTAGATGCCAGGATAGCTCTCCATATCTGCAATTTATATATCTAGAGTAATAGGATCACAAATATTGACCTGTCTTTGTTTTTGGTTTAGTGAACAAGTTAGACTAGCAGGTGACCTAGGATCAACAAATAACGTTCTGATTCCTTGGGTAAAGATCTGGACAGTGGACTACTAGTAGATAAAGAACCGTTAAGCAATAAGTTAGTAAAGTCTCGATGAGCTAGGATTCAATAAGATCACCATTATTGTCTTCTAAGATAGATTATAGTCAACCATGATTACTTTATGCCGATGTGGTTAGTTGTGACATAATTGCCATGTTTAGGTTTTAAAAAGAAGTATCGCTTAAATCTAGGAATGATATATCAACAACGAAATAAGATAATCATTGCACTTATAAACTAAAACCCGTGTTTTATTAGATTAAATATGGTTAATACGTTTCCTTACAATAGGATTGACCGTTTCTCTATCTTCTAATTGTCAACTTGTGTGTGTTAATCGCCCAATCTCAGTCTAGGTAAACCAAAACTCATACAAGTCTCTTAGGTTGAAAACCCCCCTTTTGCATTAGTTTTAGGTTTAACTTAGGTATAACATAGAATAAATTAGGACTAACTTAGATAACTAAAATACTGGTAGACTTAAGTATTAACACTCGCTCTTAGTCATCAACACCCTACTTACCAACGAATTTACAACTAATCAACACTTCCCGTTAGTGTTGTTTTAGGTAAATTCGGCAAAATATAAATAGTAAAACTTGATAATAAATATTACCTACGCACAACGACACATCAAGTTTTTGACGCCGCTGCCGGGGAGTGAGTTTGTTTAATTCTTGTTTATTAGTATTTTTAGTTTAGTGTAATTTATTGTATAATGCTATATCTTATTTGTTTAATTCAGTAGATGACTTTGCATTGTATAATTTTGCATATTTATTTGTTTTTCTGCATTGTTTTTTATTTCTAGTTACTATTCTAGTCGAACAACCAATACGCCATATTCACCTAGTTGAATACGATATATCTACATTTTGTAACCAATACAACATATTCTGTTCAACAGATTAATACGGCGTATTCAGTCAATTGAATACGACGTATCAATTATTTGATACATCAACAAATTGTATTTTTCGTATTCAGTTCTCGTTTATAGTTTTATGTGTTCTCTCTTCCGAGCCTATCCTACTGATTGTTTATCCTCTGTTTTAGAAGTGCATCAACCAAAGACCTCCTTACACCTTTCAAAGAACCAGAACAAGTATTTTATTCAACAAGAAAGCTTTTCAAGACATCGAGTCTTGATTATTCGAGTTCACCGGAATTCAATTTATTTTTTGATCTCGAAGATCAGATTGATGAAGAAGTTACAGAAACAATGGGGGAACCAACTATGGAAGAATACATGACTAAGACCCGAGAAGATTATGGATCGGGCATTGCTAGGCCTAATTTCGATGAAAAGGCCCACTTTGAGTTAAAGGGTCAATTTCTCAAAGAAATACGTGATAATACTTTTAGTGGATCGGATAATGAAGATGCTAACGAACACATTGAAAAGGTTCTTGAGATCATTGACCTCTGAAGTGACTCAAGATCAAATAATGCGTCGAGTTTTCCCTATGTCGCTTACTGGAGTTGCAAGTCGTTGGCTAAAGAATGAACTAGCTGGTTCGATTGATACTTGGGAAACTCTTAAGAAGAAACTTTTTGAGCAAATATTATCCACCTGCCCAAACTGCTAAAAGGATGGAGGAAATCAATAAATTTCAACAAGAGCCTGACGAGACTCTTTACCAAGCTTGGGAACGCTTCAAAGAACTATTATTGAGATGTCCTCAACATTACATAATGAATATGCAAGAAGTTATCTTGTTTTACAAAGGATTAGATGTACCTACTAGACAAATTCTTGATTCCAAGGGCGTCATTCCATCTATGAAGGCTGCTAATGCTAAGAAAGCCATCTATGATATGGCTGAGCATTCTCAAAAATGGCACAATGAAACGTCTACTAGGACTAGAAGTATTGAAACTTTTGATGGATTAGCTGCTATACAAGCATAACTAAACAACCTTGGAAGAAAAATTAATAAAGTTAATGAAAGAGTGTATGCTGCTTAAGTTGGTTGTGAATCATGTGGTGGACCACACTACACTAAGGATTGTCCACTTAAAGAAGAAGAAAAAACATTTGAAGAAGCATACTACACTCAATTTGGAGTACCATTCCCCCAAGGAGGAAGATATAGAGTAGATGCTCCTGGATTCTATCAAAGAGATAACATAAATCCTTCGTATCAAGAGCGAAGACAAATAATAGAAGAATCGTTGAGCAAATTTATGGCTGAATCTGCGAAGAGACATGATGAAAACTCTAATTTGATCAAGAAAAGTCGAGCCTCAACAGATGTTGCTATTAGGAATCAAGGAGCCTCGATCAAAGCTTTGGAAATTCAAATCAGGAAAATAAGCAAGGTACTTTAAGAGAGGGGATCTGGAAGCCTACCTAGTTCAACTGAAACGAATCCGAGAGATCATGTCAAGTCTATTTCGACTACGGTGATTCTCAGTGGGGATGTGAGGTTGGGGTGGGGGGAAGCGATGGGAAGGATGTCCTTAGGTGTCTCCGTAGGGATCTCGAAAGGGGCATAGCGTAGTTACGTACTTTCTTGAATTGCCGGAGATCGGACAGTACAAGTGGGGTGTACAAGGTTACGAGGAGTATACTACTTTGGATAGTAACGACTACTATTGACGGCTAAAGCTGATGGACCGTATTACGTCCTTAATACGCCGTATTAATTCCATCTGATATGCCGTATCGAACCCATAGAGCAGAATGCAGTTTTTCAAATCGAATCAATCGATAATTCCTTTTTCCAAATTGATTGATTAATGATAGTTATGAAGAGAAGATGGTACTGGTTGAATTGATGGATAGATAAAAATTTGCTACTAACTTGAAGAAGCTACTTATGGAAAAGCCGAGAATAGGGTACCAAATCGGAGCATCAACGAACGTGCATGACTCGGCTATCCTTGAATATTCTCTACCTCCAAAGGAAAAAGACCTAGGGATTTTTACTATACCTTGTTATATTAATAATATTTGTTTTGAAAAATCCTTAGCTGACTTAGGAGCTAGCGTTAGTGTTATAGCTTACTCAACCTTTACCAACCTAGGTTTAGGTGAATTAGCTCCTACTAAATTGATAATTATATTGACTGATAGAACAATAAACATCCCAATGGTATATCAGAATATGTATTAGCAGGTATTGATAAGTTTGTCTTTCTCGTAGACTTCATTGTTCTAGATATGCCCGAGGATATCAAAGTCCATTTGATCCTCGAAAGACCTTTCTTGTCTACTGCTCATGCTAAAATTGATGTGTTTAAAAGGAAAATTACTTTAAGAGTAGGGGATGACAAAATTGTGTTTAGAAGTGACAATCCTACTAATAACATAATTAAGAGAGTTTTTGCGTTAGGACTAAGAGAACGGATGAAACTTGATTTAGAAGCTAGGCTGATGGGAGAAGCTTTCATTTTGAATAGATCACTTGACCACTGATCACTTCTGACTACACTCTTTAATATATAGTAAATATATATAAAATATACTTATAAATATATAAAAAGAAGGGTAGGAATCAAAAGATCTTAGTTATAGTAATCCGGAAGTGTGATTCCCGGGTCGTTATCCCCGATGAGGAAAGCAATTGAAAGTCGAGAGTCGATTTGAGAATCGATGTTTGAATGGGATAATATTGATATTGTTTTTCTAAAACTACAAGAAAAATAAGGCAAAAACTTAAAAATACTTAAGGAAAAACAAATTTTAGCTAAAAACGTAAAACGGAAATCCTAAACTATGACTAAAAACCCTAAATTTTCAAAAATAAACTTAAAATGAATTTTTCACTTTTAACTAACCCTAATTGACTAAAAAGTAAGATTAAAGAAAACTAGAACAAAAACGGAGTTGAATTGAGCTTAAAAATACGAATAACGTGAACGGAAACGAATCCCGTTCTTTAAAAAATTGTAATTTTGCAATTTTAACCCTACGGAAGCAAAACTAATTTTCCTAGAAACTATATGATAAAAGAAAATTTTCTAATTTGATTATTTTTCTATTTTTTATGAATTTTTAAAGTTTTTAATAAAAATAAATGTTTAAAAATACTAAACTAATTATAAAAATTCTGAAAAAATTATAGAAAGTAGCTTGAACTAAGAGGAATCTAGGAAAAATAAGCTCGGGAACACAGCTTATCGAATAAGCTATGAAATAAGCTAAAACAACTTATTAACTAAAAGAGCTCAAATGTGTATAACAATTAAATGAGGAAAGATCCTAACGGATGAGCTAATGTAGCATGATGGTTACTATGTGTGTGGAGTGGGACGTGTGTGTGTAAGGCAAGAGGACACAGGCTCGAATCCTGCTTCTTGCCTTTTTATTATTTTTATTTTGAAAAAGTTTAAAAACAAAGTTGTAGAAAAACTGAAAAGAAACAAATTTAATAAAAGCAACTATTATTGAAATTCACTAAATAAGCTGAAAAGTTTGCTTAAAAGATAAAAAATGCTTAACTACTATTTTTTACTTTTTGAACTTTTTGTAAAAACACTACAAGCTACAAAATGAAATAAGCTACCAACAAAGTCAAATGAACTACTAGAAACTTAAGCCTAACCTAATAAGCTAACATGGACAGGAATAAGCTCAAAATGACAAACCATAAGCTGGAAATCAAAATAAGCTCTTAAACTAATTCTGCTAACCAACCAGACCCTAAGGGACACTTTGAGCTTAATTTTAAGCTAGCTAAAAGACACTTAAGAGAAAACAACTTAAAGGAACTTAAACTAAGGCCTACTAGCTATAAGAAAATGCTTTTGAACAAAAGTTTGGAAAACAAGAGCTTATTGAAACAGGCTTGTGAAAACAGACAGAATACTTAGCTTTTTCTGAGTTTAGTTTCTGAAATTGAAAAGACAAAAAACTTATTTTAAGGCTAAAAACAGATATGCTAATGAACTTATTTTTGAAAACTAGTTTGAAATAGATTAACCACTACCCTAGATCTACTTGTATGCTAAATTTCAAAACCTAAGAATAACTTTTACCCTCTGAAAATTTGTGTTGAAAATGGCTGTTTGTAAGCTTATGATGCTGATGCAATTGACATGTAAATGAACAAAACTTAAAACCTATAAATGCATATCTTAAGAACTAAATTTAACACTTATAAAACTCAAAACTAAAGCTAATAAGGCTGTGACAATGATTAGAAATGATAAAAGCTTAAAATGCAAATGATAACAATGACAGATTGTGACTTTTATCAAACTAACATTTGAGAACTAGACTAGCTCTATTCTAACTTATAAAACTTACTCAAACAACCTTAATTCAGAGATTTAAAACTGATATCAAAGACCAAATGGCCACTAGCAGTACTAACTTGTAGTTAGTACTGCTATGCCAAACACCCCTTTAAACTCTTTCAAATTCATTTAAGCTTATGAAATTTAAATCTAATGAATAAAACTTGATTACCAGATAACAAACAACTATTGACAGACCTTATGAGCTTATACCAACAATCAAATAAGCCAGAATCATTAAGCTACTAGTTATGCTAATATTTTTGGATTTTTATTGATTTATAAGACAATATGAAGAAAACTAATATTTAAGCTATCAAACTTGAAAACAGATACTCAATCATACTTAATAAGCACAAATACACAGATTTAAGCACAAATAAGCAAGTGAATAAGCAGATTAAGCAGATTTAATATAAGAAATTAAAGACAGAAAAGATAAAATGAGACTTACAATTGCCTTAGCTAAACAAAGGCTTTTAAAAGCTTGAGGAGCTACTCTACAACTCTAGCTTATCACAAGGATAAGCTAGTAAAAGTCCCATAAGCTCTTCCTTTGTAAGCTTATCATCCAAATAGTTCAAATCCATATTTATATCAAAGGTATTCTGATTTTAGACATTTAAGTAGATTATTGATCAATTTGAGCTCTAATCTAAGCTTAGAGACTTAGAGAGCTTATAATGAGCTTATGAGAAGCTTGTGATTTATTTAAGAGCTTATAGAAAACAAGAGCTTTTAGATATTTGAGAAAAAACTAAGCAAACTCAGATTTAATAAAATAACTAAGATTTCATTGATTTAAACAGATTACAAGACTTTAAAATGGAGATTACAAAAGCTTTAATAAGAAAATTACATTTAGAATTAAAAGATAAAAGCTACTTGTCTAAAATCTAAAAAGGAAAAGATCAGACATCTTGTGAGTGAGTGAGCCTTGCTATTTATAGCCTTGCTATTTATAGCCTTGAATTGAAGCTTCTAGGTTTTCTTATACAGCTGACTCTTTCCCTTTGATAACGACCCTAATATTATAATTTCACTAATCATTGGATTCCCATTCATCACCGTTAGATTAAATGATGAGCACACGGATTGCCAACATGGCATTCCGTGTGTCAGAGTACTTGTGCTTCTTTTGCACTAAATTTAGTGCAAAAAATCCTTTCCTTGTGTGTTTCCTTGCATCCACATGTGTCCTCCTTGAGGTGTCTTGGCCAATGAGAGGCCTTGGTGACGTTTTACTCTGCCAACTTATAACTTGGTACTCGAATCATAGAGCCACGCTGTCAATTGCATTTTACCCTTTGATTTTGATGCAGGGTAAAACGAAGAAGGAGATGAACAGTAAAAACGGGATTTCCAGCCTTTACTTTTCTTTTTATATCTTTATTTGACCCGAGTGTTTGGGGGTTTGACTTTGGGCCCGGGTAAAAAGAAATGGGCCTGAGTTTATGGTTTGGGCTTGGTTATAAGGTTTTAAGGATTTATAGGAGATAACGACTGTTATCTCTTATAATATAAAGAGATAACGGTGTTAGGGCTTAGGGACTTTTGGTGAAATTAGGTTTAACATTTAGGGCATTTTGGGTATTTTGAGGATTTTGTCTTTTTGTGGTTGACCAATGTTGACCAAGGGTTGACTTTGTTGACCATTGATAGCAATCTTCCGGCTCTTTTACACTCTTTCCGTTCCCGTGTCCGTGTTTGTCCGGCTTTGACCGTTTTCTTGTGATTTTTTTGCACTATCCGTACCTACACATTCACAAACAACAAAATACACAAATACAAGCATATTTTTGCACATTTTAATCATTTAAGGGCCATTTTGGATATAATAAGGATATGTAATTTCTCACATATCAACCACGTTTATGGAGACAATATTAAATTGAATGATCTTAATGAACCATTAGAGCTTAGGATAAATCAAGTAGAAGACTTAGGTACAACGATTAACGATGGTGAAGTTATTGATGAATCCATGAAGGATATAGTCAAAAATAGGAATGTTGATAATGAATTAAGGAATGGGATTGATGAATACTCTAGTTTTTGTGACTTTGATAGGAAGATCCATATTGATTATGCTTATAACTTGCAGTTTTCAGGCATGATAGGTTTTGAACATGTCAATGCTAATTTTTTTCCCAATTTTGTCTATTAATGTGATGTCTAAAAACTTTTATAACTCGATAATGAAAGACAAAGTTGAATTTATAAGGAAAAAGTTGTTGGAGCTTTTATCAATGTGCCTATTTTTGCTGGAAACTTTCTATTGTAACTGATTTTGCAGTTATAGAAAACATGGATGCTTACCGTGATGAAGGAATGGGTGATGTTACTGTTGGAAAGCCATTTTGTAGAAAAATCTATATCAAAGC
>BQNB010149925.1:0-16105 GCA_026074375.1 Tanacetum coccineum
CAGGTGGTTACACGACAACATCTAATCTTGGTTCGAAATTGGTAGGTTCGCATTTGGATCTGGGATTTAGGTTGAATCGTTTGACTTGAAATTGGTCAAGGAGATTTTGTAATGTGAAACTGTAGCATTTAATCGAACTGATTTAAATGAAATGTTACGAAGCTCAACTTAACTTGGTCATGAACTTGAAACTTGACGCGAGCTTGATTAACTTTTAATTTGCTCTTAAGTTCGAGCTGAAGCTTGATGAATAAGTTTGATTCAAATGTCAAAGATATTCGTAAAGTGAACTAGCTAGCTAATACTCGGTACAATATTAAGGGTTAATTATTAATTAGGGTTCGTGTTAGGCCACTTTACAACATGGTTAGGCTTAAAAAGAATAAATTAGGGATTATTTAATGGTAAACACATGTTACAATTAGCATTGAGGGCTGCATGTGTAAGCAGAGACATTCAGACCCAGGACACCTTTTGATTTCTTGTATGTCTCCTTTAGTGGCTGCATTCACAAAAGATGTGAATTGTCGGGAACATCCTAACCTTGAGTGTCTTTTGACACTAGCCATTATTCACCCCACAAAGAATAGCTTCGGCAACTCTCCTGGCACAGTGGGGCACCAACTGAGGTAGGTAGGAGCCGAGACTCGAACTCTTGATCTTTTATCCACAAAATCTCTCCAGTGAGCCCATGAGTTTTTTCATAGGTGAGTACCAACTGCGCCAAATTTATTTTGTTCTTCGGTGGCTGCATTGTCACATTTAGTTTATTAAAAATCATAAAATGATTTTTTTATTAACGATGCAAACATTCCTGAAGTGGCCACGTTGACATTTTTAAAAGAAAGGTCTTATGTGCTTGAGTTTCTTCAGTGGTGATCAGTTTAAATCTTTTTTTGGGTAAAAGGTTTCCTCTGTAAATTTATCAGTTCAAATCT
This sequence comes from Tanacetum coccineum, assembly GCA_026074375.1. Taxonomy (NCBI): domain Eukaryota; kingdom Viridiplantae; phylum Streptophyta; class Magnoliopsida; order Asterales; family Asteraceae; genus Tanacetum; species Tanacetum coccineum. The sequence goes on from BQNB010149925.1 coordinate 939, forward strand.
CGTGATTTAATCTTAAAAAAAAATCAAAAAACAAAACCTAAGGTAATAAAAATCACCATGGCAAACATTATACAGTGACATATTCTTTTAAGTATGGCTGTAAACGAATTGAACGTTCAGTGAACATTTCATGAACCGTTCGGTAAAATGTTCGTTTATGTTCGTTTATTTATTAAATGGACGAACATGAACAACATTTTACGTTCGTTTAGTTAAATGAACGAACATGAACAAAAGTCTTGTTCGTTCATTTATGTTCGTGAACGTTCGATTATTCGTTCGTTTATGATCGTATATTTTTTTATGTTCGTCTATCGCACCTTTTTATTATATAGTTTTAAAATTGGTTTACTTGAACAAATAACACTTAGGAAACACAATATTGTGTATATTTTTGTAAATTTTATGTTCGTTCGTTTATGTTCGCTCGTTTATGTTCGTTTAGTGTCTTAATGAACGAACATAAACGAACATGAACAACATTCTTTCTTAATAAACGAACATGAACAATAAAATTCGTTCGTTTAAGCGATCGTGTTCGTTTATTTGTCCGACTAATATTAAACGAACGAACATGAACAAGGCTCCGTTCGTGTTCGTCCGGTTCGTTTACAGCCCTACTTTTAAGTTCAGTTATCTTAAATATTTAGCATGTATAAACTTCAACTTCGGTTCCATCTACAGTTTAAGCTAGTTTTACCAAACATGCTATTTATCTCGGTTTCATACATGTAGTAATGAAACTTTAGAAAATGAAATACTCTGATATAATGTAACAGAATTTAAACCCTTAAACAAATATATAATACATGCAAGATTCATGTTTAATCCGTCCATTGATAATGTTTATTTATAAAAGATTTTGTTCAAACTTATAATGACATTTTGTACGTCAATTGTTGTATTTTATCGAATATTAGCCAATCCGGCAATGACCATATGTTTATAAATTGGAAAGAATATTAATTGATAGTTTGTTTTACATTACTTTTTTCTGAGTAAACTTAGGTGCATTTGGCATTTTGTACCAACATGCAAATATATAACTCAAAAGTGAGAATGTACCACGCAATTGTATTTGTCCACATGTACCACCATTTCATATACTCATACCAAATAAAACATCATAATCATAATTTAAGTCATCTCCAAACATAATTGTTTAAAAATGTACTATACTTGTCACTTTTTGTAATTGTATGTAAACAACTATTTTTTTGTCATTGTGTCGTTCAACTTTTAAATTCGTGCTATTGTGTGTATTTTGTGACCATTTTACCCTTATTTTTTTCAAATTTTGAAGGGTAAAATGGTCAATTTACATGCAGAAATAGTCGCAGAATACACACAATAGCACGAATTCAAAAGTTAAGCGACACAATGGCAAAAAAAATAGTTGTCTACATAAAATGACAAAAAGTGACAAGTATAATACATTTTTAGGCAATTAACCATATAATTTAATCATATAATCCTCATATATAATAATTGGTGTTTAAGTATATAGTTTTGGAACTACGTTCATTTTGGAAAAATCAAAACTTTTTATGAAAATTTACACTACAGGATAAACATCTATCGAGTTCTCGTGAACTCTCGAAAACCTCCTAAATCTGCTCCTGAACATAAGGTTTGGATATTATATAGACACGTTATTCTAATTATACTTTATAAATACTTTAGCCTAATTTCCATGACCTACGGAAACCTATAGTAGTTTTATACTAACTTGTAACATCCACGAGGACAATTATTTATTGCAACCAATCAGGTAACCTATATATGTTACTTTTGTGACTTATGTTATTTATAAAATAACAATGATATTAGAGATGCATCAAACTTTCCTTGATCTTTTAGTTGTTTCTTAATATATTTTCTAGCTAAAAGTTAGACGCATATACATATATTAAATGTATTTCATCAAGTTATGCAAATCTCATGTATCTTTCGTCTTCTGCGGGTAAAATTTTGTTGTTAGTACTACTTTGAATCATTTCATTTCAAAATCACTTTAGAAACTAATTGAGATATATCTGAATAAATAGAGATGCATCTAATTTAAGTCGACGCATCTCAAATATGTGATTATAATTATTTTTAATCTTTTTCATTTTAAGTTTTTGATATTTAAATAACCTCTAGAAGACATATATAGGTGATGCTAGTCAATTATTATATATATCCGTTTACTTTGACATTAGTCTCCATCTCATTTGCATAATATTTCTCACATTCCTATCTAAACTAAAAACATGGCATCACCATCTAAGCAAAAACATCAACAAAAACAACCTCTTTGCCACTCTAAAATCGCGGCTAGATGGTGGTCGAAGGACACAGTAGCTATTGTCACCGGAGCGAACAAGGGTATTGGGTACGCGTTGGTGAAAAGATTTGCTGAATTGGGGTTGAGTGTTGTGCTAACGGCTCGAGATGAATCCAAAGGCTCAAAGGCCGTGAATTCGCTTAAGGAACTTGGGCTCGAACGTAATGTTTGTTTTTGTCAGCTTAACATATCTGATCCGGCTTCCATTCGCTCTTTTGTTTCTTGGTTTGAATCCAGATTTGATGGTTTTGATATTCTGGTAAGTACTCTTTAACTCTTTGCAATGTGCATGCCTACATATTAATCAAATAGTTCAAAATATTAATATGTTGTGTGGCTAATTTTAAATATATATTGTTCATTATGTTATACTTATAGTGAGTGACGAACCAATGTGGGTCTCGGGTATAGATTATTGCGCCGTAGTGCTTATTCGTTTAAAAAATCTAACATTTTCGTAAATTTACCTAGTCCCAAAAATGTGTTTGTAGTCTTATTTAGTTTTTCGTATGTGCACCAGGTCCTTTTCAGTTCAGGTTCTGTCCCTGCTTATAGTAGTGATAATATATTAAGAGAAACTAGAATAACATATAGATGAACAAAATGTACTTCTAAAGTTGTTTCTTATTTTCCATATTCATGGATATCAATGTTATAGGTGAACAATGCAGCAGTGTGTTACAACCCTATGGGTGAGAACTCGATAGACCATGCCGAAACAGTGATCAACACTAACTATTACGGTTCCAAGCAATTCACCGAGGCCATGTTGCCATTTTTCCGTCGTTCAGCTACCACAAGCCGCATCCTCAACATAAGCTCTAGACTTGGAACATTAGATGTAAGTACCTACATATACGCGCATTACTTAATTTCCTAGCTCATCACTACAAGAAATAGGAGAACAGGTGACGGACTTTTCCCCGGCGACATATGTCGCTGGGGAATATGCACTAAACGACAAAAATAGATCCTACGTGGCATCAATTCTCCTAGAAAATTTAGTCAAAGTAGTCTGAACGTTTCCCTGGCGACATGTCGCCGGGGATAAGGTCGTTAAAATTTGACCAAATATTTCTACGTAAAACGTGGCGGAAAATTTTCCCGCTTACTTTTCCCCGGCGACACGTCGCTGGGGATTCTTTTGTTTTTAAAAAGAAAAAGATAATTAGTGTTAATTACGTTTGCTGTGACGTGGACAAACTTTTCCCCAGCGACATGTCGCTGGGGATAACTGTTTGGGCTTTTAATTTGCGCAATTGGGCTTTCGTATTAGGAAATTAGGCTTTTGTAGACTTATTCGGATTTTGGACGATTTAGCTTTATTATCTTTTGGTTTTGGTACAAGTTGTGATGTATTTGTATTGCGTTGATCCGTTTACTTTGTATTTGTGTTTTGGTACAAGTTGTGGGGAGTCTATACAGGTTTTGATACAGGTTTGTTATTTGGTAGATTTTTTCCGAAAAAAAATCTGAAAAACGCCTGCTGTGCAGACTGTATTTAAAAAAAAATTACAGACTTTTCCCCAGCGAACTTGATTCTAAACTTTTAAAAAAAACTTTCCCCAGCGACTTGTCGCTGGGGAAACCTGATTCTAAACTTTTAAAAAAGTCTTTCCCCAGCGACTTCTCGCTGGGGAACCCTACCACTGACGCTGACTTGTCAACGTATAAGAAATATTCCCCAGCGACATGTCGCTGGGGATAGTTCACAATTAAGTTAAGGTTTAATTAAGGGTCTTAAACACTTTAGCTTACTCAAAGATTCCCCAGCGACATGTCGCCGGGGAAAAGTGTGCCACCGTGGCACTAGTTCCTTGACTGAAAAATGAGTGGGACCCACCTTGTCGCTGGGGAAAGAATCCCTTACGAGGCTTCCCCAACGAACATTCCCCAACGACAAACCTTTCCCCAGCGACTTGTCGCTAGGGAAAGGCGCAAATGTTCGCCAGGGAAAAAGGCGATTGTTGTAGTGTATTACTTAATTCGTGTACTAGCTAGATGCAAAAATAAAACTCAAATGAAAGCAATTTATATAAAATTGACGTAACATGACGTGGCAGTGCTATGAACTTGATAAAGTTCATACCGTTTGACATGCTCGATCTAACCGGTTCTTTTGTTTATATCATGTAGAAGCTTAAGAATGCAAAAATGAAGGCTTTACTCAGTGACAAAGAAACACTAAGTGAAGAGCAAATAGACATGGTGGTGAATGCTTTTCTACGAAACGTGAAAGAAGGAAGATGGAAAACGCAAGGATGGCCCGAGATATGGACTGATTATTCAGTGTCCAAGCTTGCCTTGAACGCGTACTCTCAGGTTTTGGCTCGTAGGTATGAAGGTGTGGCAAGTGTGAATTGTTTTTGTCCGGGGTTCACTCAAACATCAATGACGGATGGCAAAGGGAATCATTCGGCTAATGATGCTGCTGAAATGGCTGCAACGATTGCATTGCTTCCGCCTAAAGCTCTTACCACTGGAAAGTTTTACGCAGGGTCCACAAATCGTGGGATTTTTTCGAAACTATAGGGTTGTATCTTTTTTCCTTGTAAGTTAACACGATTCACTTGCATTGTTACAATTGTTTCCATTCAGATCAAGTGCACATTAATTAGCCTTTGACGACGTTTAGGATTGTTCACAAATGAGTAATCGAGCTACTCGACACCACTTGATTAATCAGGATATCAAAACAATGTTTATGATAAGCAACATAGCATGGGAACTGGTTTTGATATTTGCAAGTGCATACCCTTTTCTTCTTTTTTTTATCGTGTTCGATTAAACAACGTTTATATTTTTCATCATGTCTCCCAACTCATGTTGCTGTAAATGTGATTGTTCTAAGCTAGCAAAAGAACAAAAGGGTATCTATCTATCTATCTATCTATCTCTTTTTATTCATTACATTGCATGTTCTATGTGTGCTTATTAGGCTCTTAAGTTCACTGACATGTGCTGGTTTCTTGCTGAAATAGTCGAGCATACGTATATATAAGAAAGACATGCTATTTGTTATCTGTTTAGTTAGATTATCGTCGACCGGAGATGAAAAGAAAAAGCAGGAAGTTTTAGAAGCTATTAATGAGCAGCAAGCTAATGATTTTGAGAAAACATGCAAAGATTTTACAAATTGGGTTTCCAAGCAATCTTTGCCAGTCGAAGCTGCTATCACAACCCTCACTGGCACCTTCTGAGGAGCTGTCATGGGTGTCGTTGTGGATGTTCTTTTTGAGGGGGCATGCTCCGCTGGCTCCATTCAATCACCTTAAGAAGGTTGCAACATTAGACCAGAGGTATACAGATTTACCGTGACATTTTATATAATTAAATGTTAGGTTCTCACGTTTTAACTGATCTTTTGTTGTATGTGCAGGTTCTTTCTTTTATAGGAGGGTATAAACCATTGGTACAATCTTTCATATTAGGAGGGACCTTGGAACAGTCTCGTAATTTTGCTGTTATGACGGGTGTTAATGCAGGCATATCTTGTGTCATGAAACGATAGAGAGGAAAGGAGGATATGCAGACAGGTTAAGCTTGTTATTAGATTTCATTACTATATCTCGAGTCTATGCGTAACAAAATATGTTGTTTTAGGTTATATATGATGTTGTACTCATCTATGTTTATCATTGCAGTATGGTTTCAGGGTTTGGTTCCGGAGTCATGGTAATATGGTATCGTAGGTTAGTGGTATGAGAGGTCCGAGTGTAATGTTGATAATTGGTGTTCTATTTTGGCAATTAACCCTTCTATTGCCTGTTGTCAATTGTGCAACGCTAAAGGTGATCATATTACTTGTTCCTTCACATTTCCTATGAAATTTGTTAGTTATGATATTTTTGATTTATTTAGTCTTTAACGGGTATACCGAATAATCTGTCTTGACGCACACCTACTTGTTGCACAGGTCTTGAATCCTTATTTCCAGGATCGAATATGATCAAACAAGCATCATGTGTAATCACCATTCAAGAATACAATAAAAGAAACAAGGAAGATTGGGTTGAACCCTTTATATAAATCTGATATATAAACTGAAAAGGCTTAACTTTTGATTACAGAATTCTATCCCTATATATACGTATTGAATCGGTGTGTTTTTTTGGTAAAGGGGTGTGATGGTTTACAGAAACCAATCAACGTACCCTTTCACCTTTTAACAACCGATTAACTGTCTAACCTAACAATATTCGGGTCTGGCCTTAAGGCCAATAGACTTAATAATACAAGGCTTTATAAAACGAGTTCAGGGCCTGTTATACACAAATACATACTGTACATATTGAATATGGTATTAGAACAATTGAACAAGGCTTTATGAACTTATAATCTTCCAACATGTTTCCCCCTAAGTTCATAAGAACAAGGCTTTATGAACTTATAATCATATTCGTGTGTTTATCAAACACTTGTATCAAAAGGAATCCAACCTTTCTGTCACCTAGTGATCAATCACATCCGTGATTAAATCAACCGGCATCAAAAAAGGGTTTCACTCTTTGCAAAGTTCCAGTTTTATTCAAGAACATCAAATCCGAAAAACAAGATTCAAAACAGAAAACCACATCGAACGAATAACATAAGTCATCATCAAGGGGCGAAATTAAATCATCAAAAAAAAGGGAACGAACACACCAGTTTTTGAAGAAACAAGACTCGCACCCTAAATCGAATCATCAATTGATTTAGGTTATCCGCAAACGCCCAAATCTTACACGATTTTTAAGATCCCCAATTGTGCGAAACCCTAATTTCGCACAACAATCAAGGAAACTTAGTGGTTCAGAACACAATCGTAGAGAACAAGGACGGTTATACCACCCATAATATTCGACGGTTAATCACAACAGAGAAGAAAGATCAGAAGGCCTCAAGGAGACGAACTCCCCAAGGAGACAAACTCCCCAAAACAAAAGAGAGGGGCGAGCATAATAAGAGAAAAGGGACACTAGGGTTATTTACCCTAACAGGTTTTATAAAAAAAACCATTTCACCCCCTCCACTATTTTATTTCTTCTATATAATTCTGTTTTAGTTTTATATAGATACATAGTTATAGTTTTTAGAAAAGTTACCCCTTAGTTTAAAGGGTTTTAACCCTGGTAAATTTATTACTCCAAAAAACAGTTAAGAAGGATATGGGTGAGTCCCACATCTCAACGCATCACATATACGGGAAAACAGACGCACCATCCGTGCTTAAAACTTAACATATCATAAGAATGACATGCCAAACTTATGAGACCTACATACGCTATCGAAGTTGAACACGAAGACTGATATCAAACGTATTAGCAAACTTTAGTTGAGCATCAGTCAAACCATAGTCATCAAAATCATCAACATCGTATGGGTATTCAACATAAGTCTCTCTCCGTTGTTTATACATGCTCTTACTTCCCACACCACTACCACTACTAAAGTTATTGTCAACCTTGGAACTTGTTGATGCCATAAAACCTGAAGTTTCATTGAACATCTCGACCACTTCACTATCACTATCCGCATTAACTGGATAATCAAACTTTTTTAGTGGCTTCACATCATCATCCACAAGAACAAGTTTCCCGTTCAACATTTGTCTTTCTAGGTCATTAATCCTTTCTGCTAGAAGGGTAATAGTTGGACTACCAAATTCCTTGGATGAAGTTCCGTGTGATCAGAAGAAACCACGCTAGAATTGCCCACCTTTCTCAGCCAACTTAGAATCCTCCCCATTCGTACCCGGATCGTCATTGTTCTCAATCGTATTAAGCGCATCAAATGGGTTCGAATTACTTACCTCTTATCTACTCAATCCAGATTGCTTCTTTTTACCACTTGCGCTAGCATGATTCTTTTTTGAGACAGGTTGATAAACTTGTTTAGTCGGCTTAAACCACAATTTCGGACTAACCTGAACTCCTCTAACAACTTGTCTAGGATTCTTCCAACTTCTTCAACACATCCGAAACGATTTTTTTAGGACATTCATAAAAGACGTGACCAAAAACCTTGCAACTTGAACATGTGAGAGATGGTCTGATTTTCAAATTTACTTATCACCTAGAAATAAGATTATTAAATTTTTACCACACTTCATTAGAATTAAATATGTAGTCCGTATGCTTTGTTTTCAGGGATTCAGTCACCTTTTAGATTATAATTGTAACACGTCAAATGGGTCAAGTGTTGGTTGTACAAAACTATGTGGAAGGATTTAAGATAAAAAAAAATGGAACCTTTCAAATGTTCCATTAAAAGTGTTTCAGATGGGCCTCTTAGGCTCGAAATAGTGAAACTGAAACCCAAAAGTTAGATGCGCCTCTTAGAATTGACCCGAAATTTAAACCCTAAAAGTTACTGTAGTGAGTCTTGTGGAAACTAAAAGAGGGGGTGGGGTTTGAATAGTTTCCGCATTTAACTTGCGTTTTAAAAACTTGTTTATAAAATCTTAGATTCCTGTTTATGTGAGTCAACAATCAACATGAACCAACAATATATCTAGCTATAAACAACACAAACACAATATAAATATTAACTATGAAATATATAATGAAAGATAAGAGATATGAGATAGAACAATCAAACCACAACACGAAGAAATATAGTGGTTCGGCTACAAAGCTCTTTTTCATCCTACTCCACTCTCCGAGTATCCGACTCGAAATTTTACTATGTCAACAAGCTCCCTTTAGGCGAAGAAAACTGTTACATGTCACTTATACCAATTTCTGACACTAAGATAAATTTCGAGTTGTAATCTTAGATAGAACTAATCTACCACTCCACAAGAGTATTTAAAGACCTAAAATACTAACCGACACACATACAACACTTCCGGATTTATACACTATCCGGATCTACACAACTACACAAGAATGATATAAAGAGATCAAATCTAGAAGAAGATAGGAGTGATACACTAATCTACAACACTTTGTTTCTTGACGAATACGATTATTCTCCTCTTGCAGTTGAAGGAAGAAAGAAAGAAGGAAAGAATGGATCACTTAAAAAATATTAAACAAGTTAGTGATCAAAGGTTTAGAGAGACGTAGAGAGATTTAGAGAGAGAAAATGAGACAGAAAACTATTTACAAAAAGATGATTAACTGTCACGGAATAGTGCAGTATTTATATGCAAGAGAGACGAGCACGTCTACTATGGACAGTCCACGGTCCCAGATATATCTGGGGGCCGTTCTACCTATAAGGGGCCGTTCCTAGGTAGACGCTCATTTTTTTGTCTTTAAGTGGAGAAATGTTTATCTGGTCCATTTTTATCTATTTTGGGGGGAAAATCAGATTTTGAATTTATATAAATCAATAAAACATTTCTTTAATTAATAAAAATATTTTGTATATTTTTATTTTTATAAAAAGGTTTTATTACATTTGTAAAAATATAAAGTTTAAGACAAAAAGGTATATCTTTGATCACCAATCAAGTTTAATGATTTGTTTGTACATACCTTAAGTGATTTATGTCGAAATGGAAATTTACAATTAATAACGTGTATATACGTTTATCTTTATCGTAGAATGTTTTTATATTTTGTCATCTTCAAAACGTAGAGGTCGAAAAATATAAATAACGTTTTTAGATATTATTTGTATTAACAAGTCTTATTTTTACGTTTTGCTAAATGAAATGGACCAAACTTTATGTTTCTAGTGAAACAGGTCACATTTGTTAAATAAAACAGCCTATTGTATTCAAAATGGTCGTGTTGGGGTGTGCCAAACACATGAAAGTTGCATACCAAAAGTGTAGTCTTTATATGGAACACGTCAAATATTGTGGATGAAACAGATCAACTAGAACACGAGTCGTCCAAAGTATCAATCACACAATAGTGCATAATAAAGATTAACCTATACGTGAGAAATATGTACCTATTAAGCAAACGCGTAACCTGGCAAAAATGTATTCAACTGGGTCGGAATAGGTTTACCCGAAAACACATATTCCAATAAAAATCACCCAAAGTGTCAATCACACAATAATGTATCATAAGTATTTATTATAAATTTGAAAAGGCTCAACTGGATAAAACTGTATTCAGATAAGTCCACTGGGTTCACTAAAACAAACATCGCAATATTGCATTGCAACTGGTTACACCAAACAACATAGTATTATCAACACCCATTCCATTAACAAAAGTAGATATGCATTGCCTGAACTAAATCCGCAAAAGAAAAATAAAAACCCTTAGGTTCCTGATCTCTTCCTATTACTCGATTTGTACATGTGCATGATTATTTCTCGTCTTTGATCTACCCAGGCCATATCGATCTCAGTAAGTGTGATTTAATGTTAGGGTACTGTGATTAGGGTTCTTATAAATCGCATTTTTAGGGTTTGATTTTAATTAAGCTAAATGCCATTATTCTACTGGAATCAAATTCTTTGTTGGTGCTAATTGTTCTAAACCCTAGACGTTAGGGTTTCGAATCTTTTTTCTCATCTTTGTTTTTTGGTTATTCGTGGGGTTTAAGGTGATTTGGTTTGTGTGGTTTCGTATATGATCGCATGGTATAAACATGAATAGTGGCTTTTTGGATTCGGGAGGGAGGAACAATAATCATAAGAAAAAGAAAACTAATGAATGGGTTAGAGTCGGTAATAAGGAGGTGAATACGGAGTTGAACATGGAGTTTCCTACCGTGTAAACTAGTGTTGCGAAAAAGGCTAATGAGCCTATTGGGGTGACTTAGGTTCTGTTTACTAAATCAGTTGGGAGTCAAAATGATGCAACAGTTTATGCTGATTTTTTGCAGGTCCTAATGCCACCGGTTCAACTATTAACGATGTTAACTCACAAACTACGTCTCCCAATCAAAATGATGGTGACCAGGTTGGTAATGAATGAAGTATAAATAAGTTTCCCTCATCTTATGCTAATATACTTAGCCCTAACTCGACGTTACTTTGTATGTCTTTGACTAAGGCTAATCTTCGAAAATTTGAAGCTAATGTGCCACATGGTGCTGATTATAAAGTTTGGTTGCCTTTGGCTTCGGTTCAAGAGGTTAATGATCGTACGAAGAACTCTCTTTACGGGTAATTTATTGGTAAAAGGCTTGCATTTCCTGTTGTTGAATGGTTTATGCGCAACAATTAGGAAATGTATGGATTAGAGAAGGTAACGATGGTTAAAGGTTTTTTTCTTTTTTAAGTTTGCTTCTATTGAGGGTGTTTAGTTTATGCTTCACAATGTTTATGGTGATTAGTGGAATTCCTATATTTCTTAACAAATGGTCGCCCTTCGTGAGTCTTCTTAAAGAAGAATTATCGCATGTTCCGGTTTGAGTAAAGTTTCATGAGGTACTGTCGGTTGCTTACATATACAAAAATTAGTACTCCAATGATGCTTGATTCATACATGAATTCCATGTGTTTGGAATCATTGAGGCGTAGCATCTATGCAAGAATCCTAGTTGAAACCAATGCTTGTAATGAATTTGGTGATCATATGGTGATGGTTGTTCTGAACCTTGAAGGAAATGACTATATGAAAGAAACTATTCGTATTGAATACAAGTGGGAACCTCCTCGTTGTAGCCTATGCTTGATATTTTGTCACTCATGAGTTGATTATCGAAAAGTTCTCCTAAATAAGTGGTGAATTAAAAGGATAAAGGTAAGTGCCACACATCAGGGGGCTGATGATGAAGGTTATATTGAAGTGAAAAGGAAAAAATCGGGTGGTAATAATGACGACACCAAAATCTTCACGGTTTCGGTTAATCCAAAAACTGAATATCACCCTAAAGCAAAGTAATCATCTGAAGGTACGAGCTCTCCTAAGATGACTCCTTTTGTTGATACGAATAAGGCTTCAACTTCAGGTTACAATAAAGAGCCACCAAGCAATAAAGGTAATACTTTTTCTCTTAGGAACTCGTTTGATGCTTTAAATGATGAAAATCTGATTATTAAGGAAGTATCAACGGGTAGTATGACTACTACTTTGGGTACGCAAGAGGAGACAAGGTTTCACCCCTATAGTAGATAAGATTAATGTTTTAAAAATACAGATACTGGAGGGTAAACTTGTGCTTGTGGAGATGATGCGAAACCACCGAAAAAAGTTGATTATCTGGCTAATTTAGGTAATGACGATGAAGTTGAACCAGTTGAAAACGAAATGGCAAGTTTTTTGGCATCAAAACCGATGAGTGTTGGATATGGTCCGAAAAGCTTGTTGGAGGAATGGATGGAAAGTAATGTGGATGATGACTACGACCATATGATAATGATATGTATGAACGTCAGAGATTTTTGACAATATACAAACTATATGTGAGAATTTGGATATAAAGGTCCGTGGCCGGAAGAAGAAATAGAGCTTTTGATGTCATGTGGCGTCATTTGTAATCTAGTCATAATTGTACCTTCCTTAAAGAAGTAATTTGCCTATGTAATGGGTTGAGATGTGAAATTAACCACATCAGTTTTACTTATACTGAACGGTTTTTTGGAGTAATAGATTTACCGGAGAAACATTTAAAAAAAACAAAATCCGCAATTCAACATAAAACTAACGATACATGTTTCAACATTCATCGCTAAATGGCCAAATCTCCTTTGTGAATACCATTCTCTCAAGCGGTGGCTTATCCAGATTAAAATGTTATTTTACGAAGATACACTTAGTCATCTATTTTGAATATTTGAAACAAGTTGACATTCTAAAATTATTTACTTCCAAACATATATGCCACATAAAAATACAAAATTCTATCAGGACAATATCATTCTCACCCTTCTTTCATCACACACATAAAATATTGCATGATAAATTATGTTCATTAAAAATTATTCGTCTTATTTTTTTACACTATTAATTATATCGTTAATCGTTACATTTAAAATACATCCGTGAGACCATAAACACAATTACATAAAATAAAAATATTAAATAACATACAAAAATTGACACAATTAAATTTTATCTAAAACCATAAAGAAAAACAAGTAAAATTGGGTAATTTAAAAACTATATATTTTAATCTTAAAAACAAAAACTAGTTTTAAGACTTCTTTCTTTAAAAATGTTAAAATAATTAAATTGTAAGTTTTAAAAAGGTTTTCTGAAGATTAACATTACTCGTTTTTAAGTTTTTTAAAGATTAAGAAAAAGCATTTCCATCATATACTAGTACAATAAAGTAAGCTCATAAATTCCTTAATTTTTTTTTTAAAAATAAATAAAAAGAAACTCTAAACTGGAGATGGTGACTAGTGAGTAGGGGTGTCAAAAAAGCCGGGTCACTCGGGTCAAAAATATTATTCGAGTCATTCGGGTCAACCCGAATGACCCGAGTTCTAAATAGGGTCGGGTCTCGGGTTGAAATGTTTTACCTAACTCGGGTTCGGGTCAACCTGATTGACCCGAATAATTTTTATTTAAATTTTTTTCAATATAAAGTAAAAGTTTTTCTATTTAAAAAAGTAAAAAAAAGAATTTTTTTTGTCATTTTACTCAAATTCGGGTTGACCCGAACCCGAATTGACCCGACCCGATTTGACCCGACCCGATTGACCCGAACCCGAGTAACCCGAGTTTTAAACAAGGTCGGGTTCGGGTATGGTTTTTTAGCTTTGACCCAAATTGACCCGACCCGATTGACCCGAACCCGACCGACCCGACCCGATTCACACCCCTAGAGCCCTTTCCCAAACACACCCTAAAATTATTTACTTCCAAACATATATGCCACATAAAAATGCAAAATTCTATCAGGACAATATCATTCTCACCCTTCTTTCATCACACACATAAAATATTGCATGATAAGTTATGTTCGTAAAAAATTATTCGTCTTCGTGGTTGTCTCTGAATTGAATACACTATTTTTTTAATACTATTAGTTATATCGTTAATCGTCACATTTAAACTTCCATGAGACCATAAACACAATTACATAAAATAAAAATAGTAAATAACATACAAAAATTGACACAATTAAATTTTATCTAAAACCATAAAGAAAAACCAGTAAAATTGGGCAATTTAAAAACTATATATGTTAACCTTAAAAACAAAAACTAGTTTTAAGACTACTACTTTTAAAAATGTTTGTATGTGAGAAAGTAAAAAAAAAAATTAAAATGTAAGTTTTAAAAAGGTTTTCTGAAGATTAACATTACTCGTTTTTAAGTTTTTTAAAGATTAAGAAAAAGCATTTCCATCGTATACTAGTACAATAAAGTAAGCTCATAAATTCCTTAAAATTTTTTTAAAAATAAACTCTAAACTGGAGATGGTGACTAGTGAGTAGGGGTGTCAAAAAAGCAGACCCCGCCGACCCCGACCCGACCCGAACTCGACCGGAGCCTATTCGGGTCGGGGCACTCGGGTCAAAAATATTATTTGGGTCATTCGGGTCAACCAGAATGACCCGAGTTCTAAATAGGGTCGGGGTCTCGGGTTGAAATGTTTTGGCTAACTCGGGTTCGAGTCAACCCGATTGACCCGGATAATTTTTTTAAAATTTTTTTCAATATAAATTAATAGATTTTGTATTTAAAAAAGTAAAAGAAAGTTTTTTTGTCATTTTACTCAAATTCGGGTTGACCCGAACCCGAATTGACCAGAACCCGACCGGCCCGACCCGATTCACACCCCTACTTACAGCTAGCTCAACAGAGAATTTTTTTTACAAAACGTACCCTCAACTTTTAGCTGTTTACGACTTTTTATATACTCCTTCCGTCCTAAAATTATTGTCTCCCGATAGTTTTACCCTTAGCTAATTAATAAAAGTGCATTTATTACTGCTTTCTTTCTCTTACTTTTTGACAGAATGACAGTTTTACCCTTAGCTAATTAATTAA
>BQNB010149926.1:0-16105 GCA_026074375.1 Tanacetum coccineum
TATATCTTGTGCTATTGATCATGAAGTAACACGCCCCGGACCCTTATTCCGCTGCGACCCAATTTGGGGGTGTTACAGTCTGGATGGTTCTTTCGCTTTGTCCATCGGTCTGCGGATGGTAAGCAGTACGCATATCCAAACGAGTACCCAAAGCCTTTTGAAATGCCCTCCAGAAATTTAACGTAAATCTACCGTCACGGTCACAAATGATTGAGACTGGTATTCCATGTCTCGTGACTACTTATTTCATGTACAATCTTGCCAATTTGTCCATAGAGTTATTTTCCCTCATCGGTAAGAAGTGTACGGACTTGGTAAGTCGATCTAGAACTACCCAAATGGTATCATAACCACTTGTCGTCCTTGGGAGCTTGGTGATAAAATCCATGGTAATATTGTCCTACTTCTACTGAGGAATCTCAGGTTTCACCAACAAACCAGATGGTTTTTGGTGTTCAGCTTTGACCTTTAGGCATGTCAAACACTTGCTAACATAATTGGCAACATCGGCTTTCATGTTGAGCCACCAGTATAATTTCTTCATGTCTTGGTACATCTTGTCGAAACCCAGATGAACAGAATATTTCAACTTGTGGGAATCATGCATAATCAAAGTCCTTAGGTCACCATAGCACGGCAACGAACTTCTGTTGTTCAAACACAGCATTCCATCGGCACGCGGTTATAACTTTTCCTTCTTGGGGTTGTCTGATTCCCTTAAATTTTCAATCAGCATACCTCTCACATCTTCAGCACCGAGGTTTTCTGGTTTTCTTGCCTCAGTCTGAGCTTCTAAAATTTGCTTAAGAAGATCCAAGCCAATAGTCATCACTAAGTCTCAAACTTGTAATGGCTTAATTCCTTCTTTTCTGCTCAAAGCATCAGCCACTACATTAGCTTTTCCCTAGTGATAACGAATTTCGCAATCGTAATCACTGAGTAATTCTAACCAATGACATTGTCTCATGTTCAATTCCTTCTAATCAAGGATCTGTTGCAGACTTTTGTGATCAGTAAACATGGTACACTTTGTTATGTACAGATAGTGCCTTTAAATCTTTAGAGCGAACACTACTTCTCCTAACTCCAAGTCATGAGTCGTGTCATTCTTCTCATGAATTTTTATTTGTCGTGATGCATAAGCAATCACCTTCTCGTTTTGCATTAAGACAACACCTAATCCTTTATGCGAAGCATCGCAATAAACAATAAAGTTCTCAGCTCCTTCAGGTAAAGCCAAGATAGGTGTAATGCACAACTTTTCCTTCAATAGTTGGAAAGCGGCTTTTTTGTTTTTCACCCCAATAAAACTTGACCTTCTTTTGGGTTAGCTTACTCATTGATTTGGTGATCTTTGAGAATCCTTCAATGAATCTTCGATAATAACCGGCAAGACCTAAAAATTAGCAGATCTCCGTTGCAATCTTAGGAGATGCCCAATCTTTAATAGACTTGATCTTGGTGGGATCCACGTGAATACCCTTACTGTCAATCACGTGACCAAGGAACTATACCTTAGGAATCCAAAATTCACACTTAGAAAATTTTGCATACAACTCCTCCTTCTTAAGAAATTCCAAGATTAACTTGAGATGCTCTTTGTGCTCTTGCTTGGTCTTTGAATAGTTCAGAATGTCGTCAATAAATACAATCATGAATTTGTCCAGATATGGTTTGCACACCCGATTCATGAGGTCCATAAATACAGGCGGTGCGTTAGTCAAACAAAACGACATAACTTGAAATTCATAATGTCTATATCAAGTTCTGAAAGCGGTCTTCAGGATTTCTTCTTCACAAACTCTCAGTTGGTTATAAGCCGATCTCAAGTCGATCTCCGAGTAGACACTCGACCCTTGAAGTTGATCGAATAAATCGTCAATCCTTAGAAGCGAATAACGGTTCTTCACCGTTAGCTTATTTAATTCCTGGTAATCGATGCACATCTGGAATGATCCATCCTTCTTCTTGACAAACAAGAATGGAGCTCCCAAAGGTGAGGAACCGGGTTTTATAAAGCCTTTGTCGGAGAGTTCCTGCAGTTGATCTGAAAATTATTTTATCTCGGACGGAGCCAATTGATAAGGCGTCCGTGCTACAGGTGCAGCACCAGGTACTAATTCGATTTGAAATTCCACTTTTTGGGTTGGTGGAATACCTGGCAAGTCCTCGTGAAATACTTTGGGAAAATATCGAACAATTGGTACGTCTTCAAGTCGCTTCTCATCCGACTTGTCTTCAGCCTTCTTTACGGTAACATGTGCCAAAAAGACATGACATCCCTTCAGCAAATACTTTTACGTTTTAGAGCACGAGATGATGTTTAATCGAGACCCGTGCTCGTTGTTGCTTCCATCACCACGAACAATTAAGATTTCATTTCTAAAGGCGATACGAACAATCTTCTCATCATAGATAATTACAGCATGATATTTTGATTACCAATCCATGCTAATTATGATGTCAAGACTACCTATCTCTACGGGCATTAAGTCGATGTTGAATGGATGATTTAGAAAATTCAAAGTGCAACTCTGTATAAGTGTATTAACCCAAATTATTCTACCGTCAGCTAACTCAACGTCATAACCATGGTCTAGTGTAGTTGGGATGATATCAATCAAAGAACTAAATGCAGTAGACATGAAACTCCTATCAGCACAAGTATAAAATAAAATCAAATCATAATGGTTGTTTAGGAGGAACGTACCCATGACAACATTAGAGTTTAGGTTTGTCCCTGCAGTGCCTACAGCATAAGCACTTGCCATAGCATTACCATTTCCAGCCTGATTTCCCTTATTCTTGTTCTTTAGTTTTGGGAAATTACTCTTGAAATGGCCTTGAGCTCCACACTCAAAGCAAGTGAGAACTCTTTGATTTGCCCTTGGGGCTCTCTGGTTGTTGTTGGCTGCAACAGCTGGGCTTCTACAGTCCCGGGTAAGATGGCCAGTCCTCTTGCAGTTGGCGCACTTAGGAGCATATTGTCCATCATGATGGTAGTCGCATTTAGGGCACAGAGGTTTAGATCCTCTGTACAGTTTCTTTTCCCCAGGCCCTGCGGTATAGGCCCGTGCCACATTATGCCTTTTAAAAGGCTGCTGCTGGTTTTGATTGTTCCTTGAAGTGTCCTCAAACTTCCTTTTGTTTTTAGCTTGACGTTCAGCCAAAGTACGGATATTTTAATCCATCAGTTTAGTTGCAAACTCAATTGCATCCTGCATTTTCTTTGGCTTAGATGCCATCACGCTTCATTGGATCATGTCGGGAAGACCACCGACATATTTTTAAACTTCATTCGATTCTTTAGGAAACATTCTCAAACACATCAAAGCCAACTCTTGAAAACGTTGGTTATAGCTTTCCACATCAGTACCTTTCACCTTTAGGTTCCACAGTTTAATCTCAAGCTTCTTGATCTCGCCCATTGGGCAGTACTTATCGGTCATCATCTTCTTCAAAATTTTCCATGTCATTACATATGCAAAATCATGACCGACAGTCCTAACGTGGGAGTTCCACCACGCCAAGGCATTTCCTTGAAGAGTAGAAGTAGCAAAGTTTATTTAACATGCGACTGTGCAGTTACTTATATGGAAAACAGATTCCATCTTTTCGAACCACTGATTAAGACCCACAACTCCTTCAGTGCATTTGAAATTCAGGGGTTGACATTTGAGGAAGTCATTGTAAGTGCACTCGCGAGCAGATCGCTATGTCTTTCTGCTACTAGTTCCCGAATCATAGTTGTCATCACCATTCCTACTGGTTCTATTTGCTTTAATTTCTGCCAATGCATCAGCAACTCCTTGGGATATAAGTGCCTTAATTTAAGCATCGGTCATAGGGGTAGTGGTTGCGGCGGATCTTTTTGGTGGCATTTTCTTCAAAATCACAAGAAAATATAATACACGTTAGATTTCAAACAATCATAAACGCGACATGACATATGCAAAATATATAAAATGAGATCACGACACACAATGATATATACAACTGAAGTGAAATCAGCAATGACATAAATAAATCAACATCCATATATAACAATGTCGATAATCATACATGATAGTTTGGTTACAATGACCGGTACAATGAGATACAAAATGAGATATAGTCCTAAGGCAATGCTAGCTGGGAGTTACCCATAATACTTAACATGCGATACAAGATAGCTAAAAGATGACAAAAGATCCATACAGCCTACTAGCTAGGAGTTACCCATAAAACTTAGCAGGCTATACATGATAGCTAACAATGGTACAACACTAACTACTACTACCAGCATCCTCTGGGTCGTCAGAGCATGCTGGCTGCCTAGCCTCTACTGTTTGAATACGTCAAAGAGTTGTAGTCAACTGTGTCTGCAGTAACGAAGTTTGAGCCATCAATATCGCAACTAGAGTCTCTAGTTATCCAATACGAGCATCCTGTGTCTGAATATGAGTCTTATGTGTCTGAACCTGAGATCGATATGCTTGGAGCTCAGCATGTACCGCCCGGTTATAGTCCATGGCATGTCCCCATGCTTGCCTGGCGCACCTAGCCTCACTCTCCACGAGTACAGCTGTGTGAAGATGATATCATCTGTCCCTAAACAATGTGTTGACTCAGACCCTCTGAAGAGATTTGTTATCCTGGGCATCCTCTAATCAAACATATATCTCATGAGTATCCCGAGCAAGAGTAGTGGAAAGATCTATCACTTTCTGGCTCAACGCCTCCATAGTGGGTGCTCTCTCCTCCATATCCCTAACCATGTCATCCCAAACATCCTTAATCTCATAGCCAACCTCTCTAGACATAGGACGTCCAGGGGTGGCATCCACAGTAGCAACATCCACTCTAGGCTGTCTAGCAGCAGCAGCTGCTGAACTCTCCCTAACCTCAAACCTACCGGTGGGAGCAGTAAAACGAGCTCTCTTCCGAAGCGGCATGTTCGCCTCGGGAAGATCATCTATGTGTGAAGTAGATGGTAGTAATAGGGGTGGTGTTGGTATCTCTGATAGATGGTGGATAGGTGGTGATACAGCTCTCAACCGAATCCCGGCTGCTCTATAGCACAGTGGTGCCTCATCATAAATAGGGCTAGTATGAGTAGGTGGTGATGGTAGAGGTAATAGTGGATATGGTACAGGTAATGGTGGTGAGGGAATCTAGGGGAGTAGAGAT
The DNA here is from genome assembly GCA_026074375.1 of Tanacetum coccineum. Taxonomy (NCBI): domain Eukaryota; kingdom Viridiplantae; phylum Streptophyta; class Magnoliopsida; order Asterales; family Asteraceae; genus Tanacetum; species Tanacetum coccineum. The sequence goes on from BQNB010149926.1 coordinate 5,170, forward strand.
GATAGTGGAGTAAGTGGAGATGGTGGTGGTGATGAAGGTAGTGCAGCAGCAACCGCAGCAATGAGTGCCTCAGTAGCAGCTGACATCGGTGTCTGGGGTCGGACAAACATCCTAGCCGTGCAACGTCTAGGTGATGGTACAGGTGTAGGTGCAAACTCGTCAGTCTCAAATGCCTTTGTATCCTCAGGTGAGGGAACAGGGTCATCAATAGGTACAACAGAAGAGTAGGCCAGAGCTAAATGCTTCTCCTCCTCTTCCTCATCATCCTCAGAAGCCTCCTGCTCCTGCTCCTCATCATCATCATCATCATCATCATCGTCGTCATCGGATGACTCATCATCATTATCGTCTCCTCCGTCGGCAGGATCCTCCTTAGGGTCCTCCTCTGGATCCTCCCTCGGATTGGGCGGCAACAATGTAGCCCGGTTGATTAGGGCTGTAGGGGTGATGTAATCTATTGGTAAAAAGGCTGTCTTTATAGGTGCCTCAGCGTCAGATGGTACCAAGTACTATAGGTACTCGGGCTCAGGTACATAATATGGAGAAAGCGGTGCCTGCTCTGGCTCCTCAGGGCCAGGCACATAGTCTAGAGAAGGTGGGTGCTCAGGGCCCGATACGTAGTCTAGAGATGGTGGTGCCTGTCCTAGAGACTGTGGTGCGGCATCAGGTGCCTCCAGCTCATCACCCGAAACCTAGTGAAACCTCCATGGCTCCGAATCAGTATAAACGGACGTGTAAGTGACCGTTGATGAAGACATGACTGCTATAACAATAAAATAAACTTATATAAGTATATTATATAAGACAAGTATAGTATACACGTAATATAATATAAACACATATATAGATCATGTAAGCATCTAGTATAACCAACTAATACAACCAAATATTATATGCATATCTCGTGAAAAACTTTATATGATGCAATGTGTGAAAATGGTTATAGTCTAAGTAAAAACATTTGACCTGGTTCTCTATAACTTTGGCTTTGATACCAATCTGTAAAACCCTCAAATAGGGTCGCAGCGGAATAAGGGGCTGAGAGTGTTACATCATAGATCAATAGCACAAGATATGAGAAGAACCTCTATAATAGTAGTCTGTTTGAAAATGATTACATAGGGATTATATTAAATTGTTGTTACAAAAGCTCATAGCTTAACTTGTTCATCCTTGAAAAGCCGCGTATAAAGATTTTCTACATAAAAATACTCTCCAAAATGTAATGCACTTAAATCTTTATGATAATGTGACTCCAAAATGATGACCACCAATGTATCCTTGTTCTTGCCTTATTGACCTGAGAAAAACATGCTTTAAAATGTCAACATAAAGTTGATGAATTCATAGGTTTAAGTAATGTATAAAGTAGGACCGCAAGATTTACAAGTGTAAGACATGTAACACATACAATATCTTAAAATGTAATTACGAAATGCACTAAGCTCATGACACTGAAGCTACAACATATATGTATGCAAATTAATGCAAATAATGTGCCCGTGTAGATGTTCAACCCGCAACATCCAAATTGTTCCGACATGGTATACATTCGTCGTTTCGGTACCATCGAAACTAGTAAGCGTTACTAACCTGAATGGGGATGTCAATCCCAAATAGAGATATTCATAACATTCACGCTTACAATCTAGTAATTAATAGTTCATGATTAAAGGGCATAGTGGGTTATAGCTACTTAGGCAAACTCGTAATTTGTAAAAAGTGTAACTGCATCCAATCGTAAAACAATACATGTTTCTCACCTCAAAGTTGTAAATCATTGTAATTGTATAAAAGCGGGGCTATGAACTCACCTCAAGTGAATGTGTTGATTATATAAATTAAGTAAGTAAATCGTCTCGCGAAATCCGAATGCAACCTAATTAATTATAGGTTGTATAAGTATAATGTATTTAATATAAATACAATATCACAAGTTATAGAGTTACACCACCTAATAGTTTTTGTTTAATTTTAAAAGTCAAAACAATATTTAAATCATATTTGTTAAATAAATGTCTACGTATATGTATCCGTAAAATAAAATATTATTTTTGTCCAACAATTGATTATTTGTTAATAATATATGATTTAGTATTTTTTATTGATTATATAATGATATTATATAATTAGTTTAATTGCTTTTATAAAAATAGTGCACAAGTATAAAAATAGTGCATAAGGTTTATAAACCTTATATCTTTATCGTTTTAACTATGTTTTACATGTTATTTATACCCATGGCTTCTTATTAAGAAATGTCTATCAAAATAGTATATTGATAATATTTTAGCTACTGATGAACAATAACTTTTACAGATTCTGTAAAATATATAAAACTACTTTTATGTATTTAATTATATAAACTTGTAAAAAGCATAACCCTTTCATTTTAAATCCATTTTTAGTGTACTTTATGCCCATGGTTTCATAATTACATAATCTAACACTTTATCATGATATTAAAATTTATAAGTTTCTGCTCAGAAAAGGTTTTTATAAAATAACTTTTATAGAAACACTTTTATATATTTATTTATCGTAAACATAAAACATTCATATCTCCTTCGTTATAGATCCGTTCTTTAAGTTCTTTATAGATTCGTAATCCTCATTAAATATACTTTCACAAGAAAATATCCATATATTTTTATCAGTTTTGAAATAGATGCAGTTTTTGTAAAACTACTTTTATAAAAGCACTTTTTATAGTAAATTTATAAAATGTATAACTCCTTCGTTATAATCTCGTTTTTCGTGTTCTTTACATATTTGGATTCCTCATCATATGTACTATCACAGAAAAATATCCTTATATTTTTATCAGGTTTGAATATTAACAATTTTTATAATATTACTTTTATAAAAACACTTTTCAATGAAATCTTGTAAATATCATAACTTCTTCGTTATAGCTCGGTTTTTCGAGTTCTTTATATGCTTACGATCCTCATAATATGTACTATTTTAATAAAATGTTTTCTGAATTTATAAAAATGTCAACAATTTATAGTAGGTTTATTTAGTTTGAATTTATATGTTTTATGAATAATTTTCATAGGTTTTGCCATAATTAAATTATCATGAGTCTTCTAATTTAATTAATACAACATATTTGGTATACTTCATGTCTTCAAATATATGTCCATCATTCTTGTCCAAGTACCAAATAATATGTCCTCATCAATCTTTATTTATAGATCTTACATAAATAAATTGTTATAATTACTTATGTAATACCTGTATAAGATATGATCTAGCATTATAACACATTTTAAATATCATTTCTCCATATGCTTGCTCTTATTATATAAACTTTGTTAAACAATATGGAGATGTAACAAAATATAAACATGATTGTATGTAAATAATTAAAGTGATTAATTAAAAGAGTAGAGATTATAATAGACCTCAAGAATGGATGGAAGTATGAAACAAATAAAAACCTTAGTCTCTTAACCCGAAATCTTTTATAAACCCTAGCTTTTCTTTTTTGCAAACCTTAGTTTATATGAAACCCAAGCTTCCAAATCACCTTGCAACATGATACACAATAAAATATACTAATATAATATTTCTAAAAGAGCAATTAAGAAAATTCCCTAAGGAAAATTCACTCTTAAAAGATATATATATAATATATAATACGTATATTTAACCGGGAAGTATGATCACCCGGGTCGTTTCCCCAACGACTTGTAAAATTGAAACCACGTTTTAGCTCAGATTATGATTTGAATGAGAGAAAAGATATATTTGAGTATCTATAACTATTAAATAAAAGCAACAATTAAAAGCTATTAATCACATAAACAGATTAACGGGAGCAATTAAAAGCGACAAATAAGCAAATACACTAAAATTAACTCCTAAAAATGTAAACTAAATTTCTAAACCTAAATTAGGACAAAAGAAAATTTTAAGAAAAAGAAAAACATTTTTTGACTATTTTTGAATTTTTTTTATTAATTAAAAACTATTTAAATCAAATTAAATCCTAAAAAAATAGCAAATAAAGTCCTAAAAATTGATAAAAATAATTTTTAAACTTAGAAAAGTCTAAAATAACAAAAAATTCAGGAAACTATTTTTAACTATTTTTAAAATTAAAATCCTATTTTTAAACTTAAAATTAAAGGCTCAAAAATGAAAATTATAATCTAAAATGTGTAAAAATGATTTTACTGGATGTAAACCTAAAAGTAATTTTTATAAAACTAAAAACTATTTTTTTGTAATTTTCCGAAACTGTTTCTATTTTTTATTGATTTTTTAATTTTTAAACCTACGAAAAATCCTAAAAAATAAACTAATAATGGAAAAATTCTCAAAAAATCAAGAAAAGTCCTACTAGCCACAAGGAATAAGAGAAAAATAAAACTAAACAAACAGCTAATCAAATAAGCTCTAAAATAAGCTAGATAAGCTACGGCTTATTATTTATAAAGGAAATGAAAATGTGTACAAGTATTAGATTGTGCAAGATAAGGTTGGATGAGCTATTGAAGCATATTGGTAAGACGTATGGCTTGTGTGAGGGAGGTCGTGGGTTCAAGTCTGGCAAACCCCCATCTTTTTGCACTTTTTTATTTTTTTACTTTTAACAAAAACTAAATATCCAAACTTATTAAAAACTTGATTTTAAACAACTTTAAAACTATACTTTTTGTCTGAAAATGACAAATAAGCACTGAAACAGCTTAAGTATAAGCTGTCCACAGGAAGTGAGCTTTTGAGCTCACTTTTGCTTATTTGGACTTATAAGCTTGCACAAGCTTTAAAATAAGCTCATTTTCAAAACCAAAAGAAGTTCTAGAAAGCTAATGATGTGCTTAAGCTAAAAATGACAAGAAAACTTAACTGAAAACTCTCTAAGCTATCTAAATTTTAAGCTAAACACTGAAAACTAAGGAGAAAACTCAAAAGAAACTTAAAATTAAGCAAAGCTCAAATGCTTAATAAGGCAAGACAGAAGCTAAGCTTTTGAGGATAAGCTAACTAATGAATCCTAATTAAGCCCTACTATTCAGTTTTTCAAATGAGTAACTAAATTAAGCCCTACTAAGAAAATTATATAAACTACTTATTTTTGGCTTTTTGGCTTTTGTATGACTTTTTAAGACTAAATGAACCAAAGCAAACAAGTTTGAAAATGAAAATTAAGCTTTAAACTATATTAAATTATAACTAATCTAAAATCATACTAAGTTATAAAGCCTAGATCCTACTTAAGCTAACTATAATGAAAATTAAAAGGCCAACAGTAGTAACTGTTGTTACTACTGCTGGTGTATTTTGAAACCCACAAACACAAGTGTGCAGGTTACCTTAAGGGTAGACCTACACAACACACTCCTATTGAGTGTGTTTGGGAAATCTATAAACACAAACCAAGCCTAAAAGGATTGATTCAATTTTTAACAAGCAAAAATTAAGGAGAAAAGTGCCCTGGTGCTGAGATGAAAATATTAAGCCTCAACATGATTTTAAGCTAAAACTAATCCTCAAATTCTTTTTAAAACTTGCTCAAATATAAAACTCTAACTATCCAAAGAGAAACTACTACCTAGTGTTGACTTTTGAAGGTCAAACAAGCTTATCCCAAACACCCCTTAACTACCATGACAGATTTGGAAAGAGCTTGAAAATGAATTCTAGCTTAAAAACCTTTGATACCAGATAGTATTTAGCTTAAAACAAACTTAACTAACATGATCTAACAACTGGATTAATTGGAAATCAAAGATCTATTACTATGCTTACTATATTGTGGGGTTTTTGTTTTATGTATCAAGTTATGGAAATACTAAATCTATAACACTTAAGCTAAAAACATATAAACAAACACACTTAATATCCCTAAAAAAGAAGGTAAATAAGCAGTGGGGGGGGGGGGGGGGGGGGGGGGGGGGGGGGGTTTTTTTTTTGTTTTTTTTTTAATAAGCAAATAGATTAAGCAAATAAGCAGTTTACACTAATAAGCACTTATTTAACTAGGAATTGAAGGACAAAAAGAAGTTAAATGAAAACTAACCTTCAGCTTCAGCTAAACAGAAGCTAATGCTCAATTGAGCTTAATCAACAGCTCTGGCTTATTTAAAATAAGCCAGTAAAGGTCCTTGGGAGTCCTTCCTTATTTGACTCCCCTTCCATAAGCTTATAATCCAATAAGTTCAAGGTATTTAATTGATTTATTAGGTATAAGTATGATTAAGGTAGAATTAAACTCAATTACAAGCTTAGAGACTATAAGAGCTTATTTAGCATATAAAATCAATAGCTTTACATTTGAGAGAATTGAAAACTTATGAGTGAAAAATAAAAGTGCTTATGACAGATTATTTAAGAGCAAAACTAGATTTCATTAAAATAAAACTTGATTACATTATCAAAAGAAAGTTACAACTGAATTTTAAAGGAAATTACAATAAGCTAATTTAAGCTAAAATCTACTAAGCTACTAACTAAAAAAACTCCTCTGAATGTGTGTGAAGTGTGAGTATTTATAGGCCCAAGCTGAAGCTTCTAGTCTTCCCTTGCTCTACACGCTCCAATCAATCATGTCCGTACAAAATCCTAATCATTGGAGGATTGATTATGGCCCTTGGATCACTAAATATCTCACACGGATTGCCAGCGTGGCAATCCGTGATTGAGACACTTGTGTTTCTTTTGAGTGTATATCCAGTGTAAAAACCCATCATCTCTTGTGCTTTTCCTCCATTTCACGTGTGCTTCCTTGATGAGAATGGTTAATGAAAAGCTTGAGTGACTAATTTAACCCTGCCATTGTGTTGTAGACCTTATGAATTGACCAATGCACCCTTTAATTTGCATTTGCCCCTTGATTTGACCATAGGTAAATGAGGTAGGGGACGATGAATAGTACAACTTCTTTTCCCGCTTATTTTTAACTGAACGGGGTAAATAAGATTTGAACTTTGTGAACTTGGCAACTTGGGTCCTTGTGGTTAGTTTATAAAAGTGTAGTGTAAAAGAACTTTGGTAAATAGCAGAAATGGTCCCTGTGGTTTTAATAAAACTGTAATCGGGCTAGGTTTGGGCATAAGTCTTGGGCTTAATTTGAACTTGGTAAGGTAGTTAAGGGTTTAAGGCCCATTTAAGCCTTAGGGACCATTTGTGTAACATTTGGAAACTTGAGGGACTGAAATGGAATATTTTGGGGTTTTTTGTCCTTTTATGGTTGACTGAGGTTTGACCAGGGTTGACTTTTTGACTTTTGGCTTCGGCTCTTCACGCATCCTCGTTCTCAGTGTCTGTGGTTTTCCTGTTTTTGATGGTATTCTTTGTGATTGTTGATAATCCGTACCTGCCACACAAAACACAAAAACAAGTATATATGCTATTTTTAGTGTATTTTTGGTCATTTAGGTCATTTTTTGTAATAACGGATATGTGTATTTTACACTTATCAAAATTCCCCAAACTAAACGATTACTTTGTCCCACGCAATAATACATGCCTTATAACCAAATACCAATGCGCGAAACTTCCCCAAACTAAACCTTTGAAAATAGCAAAGATTTTTGTTGTAAGAGCTAAGAATCACAAGTTGTTAAAACACCCGAATTCCCATTTTCAAAGCTTTTCTCTTTTTATGATTTTTTTAACTACAACTTATTTGTGTTGACATAATGTATTGTTTTCATTACCTTTTTGGTAACTTAAGATCAATAGAACAAAAAAGCACAATAAGTGATCTAAAAGAAACTTTACCATTCCCGATTTTTCACTTTTGTCCATACTAAGCTTTAAAAATAAATCATGGTTAAGTACTGAGCTAAGATGCTAAAGACTACTTTTAATTACAACTAGTGAAATTTCTCCTTCCGACATAAATCAAATATTAAGTGTATGTGCTCAAATTAATTTAAAACCATTAAATCCGCAAACTTAGATAGTTGAAATTTGAACCAAAGCTTTACACATGGCCATTTTGGGCTAATATGTTAATCACTTAGTAAGATCACAACTCAAAGCAAACAAAAACCTCCTTAGCTAAGACATCGTTGGTTCACTTGTCCCATGAATGACTTTCTTCTCTAGCATCCCACCGTCATCGGGTAAGTGCTAAGGCTTTTGACACCCCATCCGGAGAATAATAATCGAGATGCATGAACTTCCGATGAAAAAGCTTTGTAGACTTTTGCAAACCTAGTTCAAAAGAATACCCTTGGTTTTAGAAAAGGAAACTTTTACTATTTATTTTCTAACTTGCAACATTATTATTACTATTTACATTATTAGGCTAGCAATCGGTATCACTTTTCTTTCGACGACACATCGGCCACGCCTCCGACAAGAGCTCGTGTACTTATTATGATACCAACCCTAAATACCATCCTCCACCCTTTCTTCGATTCACATCGCAGCGAACGAAAAATGTCCATGTACTTTATTGCGATGGAGTATTGTAAATAATTATTATCACTAAGATTTCATAACTTGCATCATTTTTATCAGCCAACTACTTTCTTTTTTTTAAGAGCAAACTTACTAATAACACATTATTTTTGCAAATAAAAGAATTTCATTTTAGAAAACCAAAGTATAAACTTGAACTAAAATTCTTATTCACCAACGATGTTTGACTTCATTATCGATAAAGCTTTTTCTCTAAATATGTTGATTAGACTTTTAAGAGTAAAACTCTAATTTGTAAAAATAATGAGAACACTATAATTAATCATTTTAAAGAACTTCCCGGGGAAGAAAAACACATGTTATTCTTATAAGCCTTTAAGTTTTCCAATATACCTTGTTAGGCATCCTAACTCTAATTAACACTATCATCCTCTAATAAAGAAATTCGCAAATACTTAGCCTATATAAAATCCAACTCGGCATATTTAAAATCTACTTGAGACTAGCACAAGTCTTCATTTATTAATGATTTCAAGTCTAGCATGTTTAAAGTCTACATGAGACTAGCACAAACTATCATCATTAATTGTTAAGGGAGAAAGCTAGAACTCTACACGTTCGATCGGGTCAAAAATTACTTCTTATTCTCACCAACGGAAAACCTACATTCGTGTCTAAACATTTTTTATTATTTATTTGTTTTTTTATTTTTTCATTCTACATATATATATATATATATATATATATATATATAATTTTTCTCCTTCAAATAAAAACTTAAAAATTTTAAATTTTTGCTATTTTTGCAGGAAAACGGGTACGTGAGAACAAAACAATAAGCAGGCAACATCAAATCGATAGATTCCCTCCCCAAACTAAAACGAAACATTGTCCTCAATGTTTAAGGTCGGGTTCTACGAAAATCTAAGCCGTTTATGAATTATGCAAAGATAAAAGTGAATCGATAAGATGAAAGGATATTGGATCTCCCAAAACTAATTTCACACAAAGGATGAGAAGCTCGAGTGAAACGGGATACAACATCGGACACGAGAGGCTTCAGAAATTGTTGGGTTAATCCTGCAAAAATCACAAGTGCAAACAACAAACAACAAGAAACCGGAAGAGGATAGCCACAACACATCACAACACATTAAAAATAGAAAAGGATAGGCATTGGGTGAACTCCCACGAAGCGGCTTGTTTTTGTTCACCGAGTCGCAAGCTCGACTCGATCCCTGAATTAATTCGTCCTTAGGGAGAGCAAATGGAAAATTTTCATTGAACATGCCACTGGCTTATGAAACGTGATGATGCCGGGGTCAAAAATAAAATTCTCACTCTTAAAGGAGAAAATCAAAGGTGATTCCTCGGTGTAAGTGAAATATGGAAGAAAAGTCCACATGATAAATGTGAAGGAATTGACATCTTCAACATTTAGAGGTAACGTCTTCTTGCTTTGGTAGAGATCTTCATTAAGCACAACATTCTTCATAACCAAATTGGGCTCAAAATTCAAACATTCATCTGGTGGTTCTGGCGGAGGTAGAAGAAATGACGGTTCTTTGAAAACTAAATGAGTCCCGGAGGAATTGTTCTCTTTTAAATTTTCCTCCAATGTTACAAGATTTTTATCATGAATTGCATGATAAACTAGTATACCTGGTTTGAATACTTTGTCCTCGTTTTCGAGAGAATTCAAGGTAATACTAGCCGACAACTCCGCAGTGAAAGAGGCGAGTCAGAAAAGAAAAAAGGAAGGTGTAAAATAACTTGAAATTCGAGGAATCAATGAACGGTTAAGTCCTTTTTAAAATCCTTTGGTTTGGAAAAATGATTATTAAAATCAATCGGATTATCAAAAGTGATTCTTATTGGCATGACAATAGTATGGATTGGAACATCACTTGAAACTTCATCTGCTGTTTCTTTGATTTCGTCAACTTCTTGAGAACGAGAAAGAAATTTTGGTTTTTTATGTAAGTAAGTTGCCAAGAGACAAATTATCTGTTTTCTTATCGCAATTCGAGTCATCATTTTCCACACAAAACGGACCAACGAGAAAAGCATCGACGTCTTCCATGAACAAACCTTCTCTCCGGTGAGAGTAGGGGAAGTAGGATTGCTACTTGAAACTTCAAGGGCGGGAGGGAGGGTAAGATTAATTCCCGGTGGAATTGAATCTCTTTCAAGATAAGCTTCAAATTCACTTTCTTCCGGTGAAGTAAGTGTAAAGGAAGAAGAAGACTTAATCTCATCGTATTCTTCAAAGAGAGGGTTCACGTTGCTAGATTTGAAATTATCATCGAATTCGAAAAGAGGATTTGAAATAATTTGAAACGTATCTTCTTGCAAGTCCTTTTTAAGAATGGAAACATCATCACCCGGTGGTGATGAGTTAGGAAGAGTGAATTCATCGGTGAATTTCCCGGAAGTAGAATCACTAGTCTTCATCGGAGAAGAACTAGTAATGGAATCATTGGATTGAATAGTGGGACTGCCACTATACATCTGAGCAAATAAGTCCTTAAAACCAATGTAATTCGGGACG
>BQNB010149928.1:0-16105 GCA_026074375.1 Tanacetum coccineum
TATCCCAGTTAATTGGTTTTTTAATTAGGTCCTCTAATTCCTACATATTACTTTTAAGGTTAATGGGTATGGCTCCTAACAATTCTACCATCCTCCTAAACACTAAGAAATCCTTAAAAGAATTGAGCTTGGCATCTCTAGCAATTTCCCATTCTCCGGGTAAATGGCAGTCTAAGAAGTCCTTCCTAACGTAATAAGGGGTTCATGCGCCTATTCCATCCGAGTGAGGTCATGGTTTGTATGATTCCCTTTTTCCAAGTGTGGTCCAATAAGGCGCTTCCTCCTCACCTAAGTCTACTCCTTTTACTCTGAATACCGACCTAGTGATTCCTTCTCATACCGCTATTTTGGCCATCCTACAATCTATAACTGTGTTGGCGGTAGCTAAGAATCCTCTTCCTACTAGCAAAGGAGTTTCGGGATCCTTCTTCATATCGATCACGCAGAAGTCATTTAATAGTTTTAGTTTCCTTATGTGGACTTCTACGTCTTTAACAATCCCAACGGGGTAGGATTTAGTTTCGTCAGCTAATCCAAAGATATAGTCGGTCTCTTCTAATAATCCGATGTTAAGCTTTTTGAAGAGGTAAAGTGGGATTATGTTCACATGATCCTAGATCAGCCAAGGTGTCGAAAGGTTTTGAGTCCCCTAATCTACAAGGTAGAGTGAATAGTCTGGGGTCTTCCATTTTCGCGGGCATACCCATCTTTTACGGACCAACCCGGGCCCACTTAATAGGTCGGGTCAGCCCACAATCTTATTTACTTAACCTAAAAAAGCCAAAGTTATTATATAAGCCCAAAATTCCATTTATCTAAATCCTTTTTCCAGCCCAAATCCACGTCCAAGCCTAAAACAATTGCCAAGACCAAGTCAATGAAATAATACTCGGTCAAATTTACTATGCTTCTTCTCCCTTTTCCTTCCTTTTCACACGTAGGTAAAACCACTCTTTCACCCACACTGCAACAATTAATCTTTCACCCACTCACACCCCACTTTTCCCTGCAACCAGAAAAACCCCCTTAACCTATTCTCCCAAGAAAATGACAAACCACGCTGGCAATCCCATGAAGATCGATTGGTCAAGACATGATCAAGGGCTGTGATGAGAGATAAAGAAGCACAAATGGATTCAAGGGCTGAGATTGAAGGCTTTGAGAGCACTCTCAAACCCTCTCACAGAAGAAGCACAAGTCCACAACCAAAAACCTTCCTCCTTCATCTATAAATAGAGGCCATTAGGGCATCAAGTTTTAATCTATCGTATTATTGTAATTTTTAGCTTATATTAGTTTATGTTAGCTTATTGTATTTCCTTTAAAAGCCTTGTACTCAGTTTTAAGTTTTAATGAAATTCTAAGTTTTATGTTAAATTCTGTTTTTATGTTAATGAAATATATGTTTTGAAAATGGTTTGATAAGCTTCAATAAGCTTTGATTCTCTTATATTTAAGCTGTTTTACTTAATCTATATAAACTTTTCCATAGCTTATAGAGTTTAAGCTGTTTTCACCAAAAATCACCCAAAAAGCTAAGTATGGATGATAAGACGGATTTGGATGGGCTTATGGGTTTTACCAGCTTGTTTCTAACAAGCTGAAGCTTGTAGATAAGCTCTAAAGAGCAATACAGACCTTGTTTTGAGCTAAGGACAAAGTAAGAATTCCAATTAAATTTCTAGCTTATTTACTGCTTATTTTAGTGCTTATCTCTGCTTATTTTAGTTTATTTTAGCTGATTAATGTTTACTTATTGATTAGATATCATTAGTTTTACTTTTCATATAAAACTGTTCAAAAAGCCAAAAATATGTCTATTATTCTAGCTTATTGATAAGTGCTTATTCTTCTCATGATTATGCTTATTTGTCTTTTATAAACCTAGGTCTTCATCTGTTTTCATTAATCAAGGCTTTTTATGATCTGTTTTGGCTTAAAAATAAGTTTTCAAAATTTAAAGGAGTGTTTGGGTTAAGAATTTAAAATGGGTCAAAAGTTAGGAAAACTGTTTTAGGTGCTTAAATCAGATTTCATAAGCTCTAAACAAGTCTTAATGATAGTTTGAATAAACTTTGATTAAGCTTTGTGTAGTTTTCTAGCTGTCTTATCAAATTCTCAAATCTGTCATTCTTGATTAAGTCCTAAACTGCTTATTGCTTAGATTCATAAATGTATGCTTAAGGTGCAGTGTTTAAGTGTGCAAATGTGTTTTAAATGCATCAATACTAATCTGTTTTTGCTTAGTAATTTTTTGGAAATCCTTTTGAATGAATTGGATATCATAAACAGTCAAGTAATAGTAGTTTGTTCTTGTTTAAAAGTCCTTATTTACAGATAAGAGTGTGGTTTGATTTTAGTTTTACTTTGGTTAAATTTTGTTTAAATTAGCTTATTCTAGTCTTAAGTTCATCTGTTTTAGGTTTTTAGTTAGTCAAAATTCTTCTTGAGTCTTAATTTTTAGTCTGAAAGATGTCATCTAAAAGAAAAACCAAAAATAAAAATAGTTAAAACTGTCAATTTCATTTTACTTTTATAGCTTATTTCTTTAGGTGTTTTTTTTAACTCTGGCTTATTTATGTTAATTGAGTCTCTATCTTCCTCTGTTTTTAGTTCTTATCTTATTCCTATTGCTTATTTGTCATGTAGCTTAGCTTAAAATTTAAGTAAAAACCCTTTAAAATGTGTCCTTCTTGTGTCTGCTGTTTTGATGCTCTTTAATGTTTTTTAGCTTAATTAAGTGTGCTTAATTCAAGTTTCTAGTACTTAATGAATCTAGATCTAGGTCTGTTCTAGCCTTTTGATCTTATTATTAGCTTATTGGTCAACTTAGAGCTTAGTATAATCCATCAGTTTAGCTATAAGCAAACATGCATTTTTAAGCAAACTGTCTCCATTAATTCGTGCTTATTTTAGCATATTGATAAGTTGTGTCAAAAAGTCTCTTTTTTAAAGTTGCTTATTATTGCTTGTAGAATAGCTTTTTCAAAAAGAAAATAATAAAAATAAATCAAAAGGATGTCATAGGACTCGCACCTGTGACCTTACTCACACAACACCAACACCTCAACATCTGCGCCCTTGGGTCTTTTTCTAGACTTCTTTACACCAATTTTAATTTATATGCTCTTTTCGTTTCTTGTTATCTTGCTTAATTCGATTTTTAAAAGGGGCCATTTATAGGGCTTTAGCTTTTGGGCCATTTACTTTTAGAGATACATGTTGGAATAGTGTAAGCATTTTTTAAGTTTTTCCAGATTTTTATAAAAATAGTTTAGTAATTTTATTTAAATTTTTAATTCATTGGGACTCTCATTTTGAGGTTCATCATCATCTCGTATGATCTCGATGAACATTACTTCTCCATCATCCTCTTTAGTGGAGACAAATTTCGTATTAGAGGATTGGGGAACCAATCCAAGCGATTCAAGCATCGAATTCAGCTAATGGATCACGTTGTGAGTGTGGGTTAGAGTTGATGTTTCCAAGTTTGCCTTTTTCTTCTTGTCCTACGTCAGACTTATTATCTTAGGATTCTTCAGGATGCTTGTGTTGGATTGTGATGGCGTTAATTGAGCTATGGATGTGGGTTGAGCATTGCAGATCTTCAGTTGGGTAAGAACGAGCAGACAAAAATGGGGTAGTACTCAGTTTTAGGTTCTTAACCGTATCGCTAGGTAGCATGCCCGCTATTCGATCGGTGATGGCCTTCAACACAGTGTCGATTTTGTTGGTCATCTTGCTTTGCTATTGTTTGAAATCGGCTTCAAACTTAGATAGTCTAGCTTCTTGAGATGCCATGAACTCAGAAACCAGTCCTTCTATATTCGATTGGTTGTCAAAATTTTGAGGATGGTTGTTGAAGGAACGGTTCGGGATTGAACCGTTGGGTTATAACCTGTTAGGTGGGTTTGAAATATTATTTTGGGAATCTTGGGGTTGTCTCCACCTAAGGTTTGGGTGACTTTTCCATGACGGATTTTAGGTGTCACCAAGATTGTTTTGCTCGGGCTTAAAGGTATACCACTTACCTTCCGCTTCATCGGTATGCGAGGATGCGTATTCAACAAAGGCTTGTTCGGGGTTTTCCATGCAATACTAAGTGTCATGGGGACCACTATAGATTTCACATGAGGTAGTGATTTTGTTTACTTGGGTAGGTTATGTCGGAGCAAGATGAGCTTCCATCAAGCGTTAGACTTGAGTTTCGAGCTCGATTAGATGGCAGTCGGATGTACTCGGGACATCTTGAGGCAAAGTGATTGCCTTGACCGGCTTAGCAAAATCCCTTGGGTCATTCCAACTTTCATTGTCATAGAGGGTGAGGTCCTCTAATAATGCCTAGGATTCTTCGGTGTTGAGGTCATGAAGCTTACCACCGGCCGATTGGTCAATGGTTCGTCTTGTGACGGGATTGACATGGTCATAAAAAATCTGGACTTGGAGCCAAAGGTCTATGCCATGATGAGGGACTTTTTGGAGTAAGTCCTTGAAACGAGTCCATGCTTCGGATAGAGATTCTCCATGATGTTGTTGGAACATCAGGATATCGTTGCAGAGTTTTACGGTCCTTCTCGGTGGAAAGAATTGAGTAAGGAATTGGGTAGTAAGATCATCCCATGTGGTGATGGATCCTGCTGAAAGACGTTCAATCCAATTGCTAGCTTGATCGCGTAGGGAAAATTGAAATAAACGCATATGCATTCTTTCCCTATTTTCACCATCAAGGTCAAGTAAGTCCACAAGTTTAAGGAAATCCATGAGGTGTTGTTTTGGATCCTCGGACCGAAGTCCGTGGAATGAGCATTCGTTTTGCACCAACCGGATGGTGTCGGATCGAAGAGGTACCACGTTGATCCCTACGGGGAGCTTGATGGTATTCCTGTAGCCCTCGTGGCTAGGTTAGGAGTAGTCTCCTAGAGTACGGATAGGATTCTCGTCTCCCATGGTGGTTGACAAGAATGGGGTACGAAACAGATAACACAAAGAAAAAATAGACTACAAGAAAGATAATATGTGGAAATTAAAGTCTCACTTGAAAGGATTCAAGCGAGTAGAACTAAGCTAAACTATGATCAAAACCTAACTATTCCCCAGGCGGCAACGCCAAAAACTTGATGCGGTCGTCGTTAGACTTCTACACGAAGTTTTACAACTCCCTAGGCAGAGCACCTAATCGTTGTAGTAGTAGTATAGGCAAGACTCAGGGGGTTGTTATCGTTTACTCGAGGAATAGGTTGGGAAGGCTTGATCACGGTCTAACAGAGTTCTAGGGGTTGAGAGAAGATTATTTTTGCGTTTTTTTATTTTATGGAAAGCAAGTAAATCATATAATTGGAGAGGTTGGTTTGTTTTAGCTATTAAACTAAATATTAACTACGCTACTGGTGATAACAATATAATAAAAGACTGTGTTTATTTAATCATGTATTACTCCCTAGATTGCTTCTCCTAGTGTTGTTGCCTTGTCACACTTGTGATGATCTGTGTAATTATTTCCTAAGTCATGAACGAATTACACGAACCCGCCGTCTACTTAGTATTCCGTTGAGGCAACGCACAATTAAGGTAGTATGAAGACTATTACAAGGCCCCTAATGGTATACTAAGTGCATGTGAAATATATTAAGAGTGGATCAACCATATTAGGGGGCAAGGTAGTATGAAGACTGTTACCCGATGGTATCCTTTCTACACAATCATGTTTTCCTAGACATATCAACAGCGATGCAGACAAAAGCTGGTTTTCTAAGACCTAACATGCACATCCATCACAAGAAGCAACACCACTAAGATCTACATTCTAGGTTTCATACAATCATAAATAAACACAATAGGAGGTTTAGCCAAGCATGTTATAGATAAAGCAAGAACATAGATGAATCAAACAACACATAGACATATTGAATGATTAAATAAACCTTACTTGATTAAAACATGAGTTGGAGGAAGTACAATAGGGTTTTTAGGCCCTAAAATCGTCCCTAACAGCTGCTAAACGAACTAGGGTTCGTACCCTCTTTTTATTCTAAAGTTACACACTCAAAACCCTAAATTCGGGTTTGTATATACAGGAAAAACGATTCAAAGTAGTACATTACTGGTTTTGATGGCCCTAAAAACAACATTGAAAGCTGCCCCTAACACAAGGCTAGGATTCGTCTCCCTAAAGTTATACAAAGTTACACACTTGAAACCTTAAAATCGATTATATATTTATAGAGATATCGCTGCGACGACGTCGCTTTGTACTCCTGACACCGTCGCCACGTAGATGGTTCTAGATCCACTTTAAGTCGGCCACGTCCTGATGCCGTTGTTGAATCTCTGACGCCGTCACCATGCATCTCATGACGTCGTCGCTTTATGGTTGCGACGCCGTCTTCAGGTTCTGAATGAATAATTCTTCATGGTTCTTAGTGTACAGTCGTAGTCTTGTTCGTTTCTTCTCCAAATAAGCCCAAGTCACGTGTATTTCCTCTAAATGTCATCCGAGTGCTAAAAACCTGAAAAACAAACGATTATACAAATAATATGGGCATATTTGCATGATTTAAAGGGTTAAATAATTTCGAAATAGTGTATAAAATGACACATCATCACCTAAGAATGAAAAATGCCAAACGAACTACCGGCCATGGCTACAAACTTGATCCCAAACATGCTGCCTCGCCAAGATACCGACATTCACTGGAACATACACACACATGTAGACCATTATAACCTCTTTAATAAACAAACAACCAATTCCATTTATTTTCGTTAAGATGCTCATCTACCAACTCATTCAAATAATCTACAACACATATCAATGTGCAAATGCAAAGTCAAAGCAATACACTAATTTTAGCTACAACCACAGTTTATGAAAAGTTTCCCCGCGAAGACATCACTGTCCATAAATTATGCCAGAACATATATCAAGTTTAATATAACCACAAACTAAAGAAAATCCAATAAATACCATCACAACACACTATATACCAGCAAATAGACAAAAGCAGTATAAACACCAGTAATAACCAAAGCAAAAACATAAAAAAAGATATTCAAAAGCATATTTATCCCTCTTACACAAACATAACAAAAAACACTAAAATCAAACCTTAACTTATGAATGCAGATCAAAAACGGCAAAACCTAAACCCTAAGATAGGCATGTGCATCAAGTACCAAATCTCAAAAGCAAAAAAAAAACCCTAAAAAAAATCAAAACCCTAACTCCCACATGCAGTTCAAATGAAAAGCCACAAATAACCCCGAAGCAACAATGGCTATTTTTTCCATGAGTTGTACTAAGTACATAGTGCACTTCAGAAAAAACGGGTGGGAGTATCTATGTATATGTCAGAGCGTACTTCAGAAGGACTATTAGAACGACGTCGTTTCAAAAGCCAATTGAGTGTTTATATAATTTGTAATATATATTGACTTGGTTAAACTATACATAAGTGTAGATCAATGTGTTTTATTGTTTGGCATTTTTATTCTTTTTGCAAAAAGAATGAAATAGATATCTTTACTCGTTATAAATCATTTAGGAGTTTATAAAGATGGAAGTTTTATAATATATAGCTTACACATTTACTAAATATAACAATATTTTATAATTGTTAAAATATCAATGAATTTGTAACATCTAAGCAATACAATTATACAAGCATATTGCACAATTAACTTATGCACCAACTTATATATTTAAGGGGGAATTTCAGATCTCCTCTCTTTAAAATTAGAAATTTCATATTTACCCATACATGCTTTTAAAACATTGTACATTATGCATTTAATAGTTGTACTTAAAGTATATATGAAATTAATCATGAAAGTAGATACAGATATGAAATTAATAATATATTAAATAACTTCAATTAGTGTGATCATTAAAATATCCCTCAATGCAAAAATAATATCAATAAACTACATGATATAAATCAAACAAGCTATTAAACTAATATTTTAATACTCTTTTCAAACATACCAAAAGTGTCTTAAAATAAAAGTTAATACATGTATTAAAAAAAAGTAGATGTCTTTGTTTATTTTATGAAATTTTAAATGATTAAGTCGCCCTAAGTGATATTTTTTGTCTAGATAATAAAAAATCGTGATTTTCAAAATAGATTCAGTTGCCCAAGCGATCAAATTAAATATTTGAAATGTGTCGTTTGATTATACTTTTTATGTAAGTAGCTTTTGAGCATATTTTTCAGAAATGTTTTTGGGCGACATATAAAATGTACTTTGGACGACCTTTTTTTTGTCTTTTACTATTTTTTTCAGTAATAGAAAAAAAGTCGTCCAAAGTACATTTTATAGGCGCCTAAAAACATTCTGAAAAAGCTGCTTAAAAGCTAATTATACAAAAAGTACAATCAAATGACATATTAATTTATGCGACTTGGGCGACTAGTCTATTTGGAGAAATGAAAATTTTTTAATCTAGAAAAAATATACATTTTAGGCGACTGATCTATTTAAAGAATTTTCTCCTATTTTATTTACTATCTATTTTTAGCAATTATAGTTTGTCTTTGTTTAAAGTTATAAGAATATAAAGTTTCCGTCTTTTATAAAGTTATTGTAAAAGAATGTACTATAAAAAAACCTTGTTTGTCAAATATTTAAATACAGGGTTTAGATTTGCATGCTAAAAATTTAAAACGCGCGGGTATGCCGCTAATATATAATAAAATAAACCAATCTAGAAAATGTGGTTTAGATTTGCTTACATGTTGTCAAATGTAAATAGCCAATATAAAAATACAGATTTTTCACAACTTTTTTAGTCAAATCCATTTATAACGAGTTAAAGATTCGATGTAAAGTTACAATGAAAATAACTTTAGTTGTATAAAAATGGAAGCTTATTTTGCTTATTAAAAACTGGTTTTCACTTATTGCTTAATAGTAGGCAATGCAAAACATCCTCTTAAAGTCTTAATCAGTACATGTTAAAAGATTTTGAGTTTGAATTTTATGATCGTTGGAGATTTGGTGACTTGATAGAAACACGATAACAAATACAAAATGAAATCCAAGTTTCACATTTTATTCATTTTAATGTTCATTTTCACGAAGACGAATCATTTGAGTAAATGTAGACAACTTGGCCTTCAAGACTTAAAATATTGTGTAAGAAAATTAGTAATACACCTTGTGAAAATTGTATCATTAGTTAAATAGAATCGATCTATCTTGATCGGTTAGATATGGTGAAAAATATGAGACGTGTAATTTACTTCTACACGAGTGGTTGTGCGGTTGTGCCACAATTCCTAACTTTTGGTGAAACCCTTTTATAAAAGACTAAAAGTGTTACGCAAATACAAGTAAACTGGAAATACAATCTATAAAAGAAAATAAGCTACATCCTTAGCTCCATCTTCAATTTCAGTTCAACGATAAGTTTCAGTTATTTTTGTCAAACATAAATTACGTGTGTCATATATTTATTATGAACGAGGCATGCAGACCCGTGCGATGCACACGGGTTGTATCTAATTGTTGATTGTTTACGGTTTCCGTGAGTTGGGGAAGTATAAGTATGTTAGTGGCCCATTCACTCCTATACTTCAAAGGGTCTATGTCTCTAACGGAGCAACACATGTTCGTGAAACCGCCCCTGCAAGACCACCACTTATTAACCTTCTTAAAGAAGCGTTCCCAATCCCATTTGGTCTATACAACCCATTATATATTTTGGACGTATACTTATGTGTTAAACCTGTTTGACCCGTCCCTTTATTACCTAAATCATGTTTGACCCATTAAAGAGCTTAAAAGATTTTTGAATCCATAATAGGCTACTAATCCCCTCAACAAAGCTTGGCCAAACACCCCTTAAAAGTTGTTAAAACCCAATTGAATCAAGGACCACTGTTTAAGGTTTGAAACCTTTTCAAATGAATGGATATTCAAAGCCACCCAACTAAACATATTTATTTTCACTCTAATATCATATACGACTCGAAGATTTTTGTAAATGTCATTGTATGTGTTGTGTACTTGTGTTGGTGCACCCGATGTGAGTAAGAACCTGATGTAATAACTTGATACTCTTAAATGAGATTTTTGGGATATAATATAGAGCTCGGACAACTCGAGTGCCACTTGGACTAAAATAAGTATTGCAACATTACAAGGTGAATATATAGAATTTTTTTAGTGTTATGCCATTCCTACAAATTAATTTGATTGCAAATGTTTTGTGAAAGATTGTGAAACTTCGAATTGGTTGTTTAATACATGTTATTTTTTTGGCAAGTCAGGTCGCCCCGCGTCCACGTGTTACTGCATGTGATTTTGAATGACAATCTTTTAAGCGACTCTGTATGCCCCGGGTTGTTTGATATCGTGTGCCCAACAATTTTACATGTTTTGACTCGGCTACCTAACTACGCACCTCCATCATTTTTTTTTTTTTTTTTATCCCCCCCCTTTTTTTTTATTTTAGTATTTTATTTTTTTTAATTTTTTTTCTTATTATTAAAAATCTCGCGCCCATACTAGTACCTAAACCATTGGCACATGGTTATGGACGATTACAATAAAGGAAAACTCTATTATCAAGTGAACACAGAAATAGCCATAGTAAGTCCTTGTATGGGAACGACATCACCAAACATCCTGATGACGACTCCGCCTATGTTTCTTTTTTTGTCGAAGAAAGAGACATCATGTCTTATTATGGTCTTTAGATACAGGTTTTTTAGTTTTGCAGGTTGTCGTTCTCCTGTTACCATCCACAGTGGCACATGTATAAAAACAAAAACGATTTTTAGAACAATCAATGCTTCAAGACTTGAACACGAAATAATAAGATTATTAGCGCAACAACATTAGTACTTACGAAGAAAATGGGTCCATTGCAAAAATACCTTATGTTGTTTACTGAATTTTCCAAGGTTTTATTGTGATCAACTTATGATTTTGATGGGGGTGCTGGCGTGCTGGGCTTTGCGTTTTGAAACTCGTGTTAGTTATTGATACTTTAAGTCACAATACAATTAATGAATAAGCATACATCTTACAGATGATTCTACTGACCTCAGGCCTTATGGTTTCAAGATTTTTCTTTAAGGAGCAAAGGTGTTCGTATGCTCTTTGATTGACTTGCCCATGTCAGGATATAAAAGAGGTTGGAGTCACCTGATATTATAGAATGCGCCGGTTAGAATTTCAGTACAACATAAACAAAAAATCTACATACAACATATGTGGGGGGAAAAACACAAATTCGACCTACGTATAATTAAATGATTAGAAAATGGCCACTCTTAATCATTTTCAAGAATATAGTTAATCCTGTAGCCACATTTGTGTGAAGTATGTATGTATTAATGTTAGTCCATACATGGGAAAAAATTACAGTGGGACAAAAGATATCTTTTATAATAGTAGAACATATATACTTTGATTAGACCTTGTCATTTCATACCCACGAAAAAATATGTTAGTAAGTTTATAAATTTACCGAGTTTTGAGCCGGTGGCAATATGAAGTAGAATCATGGTATCTTGATTTTGGACAGTATCATCGAGAGCCCAATGAAGTGCACCTTTGGATTCCATATTCGAATCAACGACCACCATTACTTTGTTCCCGCTCCCATCATCGGCCTCGGTTTCTCCCTTCAACATCTCTCGGCTAATGTCAGAATTTAGTTCTTCGCCACTATTTTCACTCCCTACTAACGGATAATTATCAAGCCATAAGTTCTATACTTAAAACTAAAGTAACAAATTGCTTAGAGTAGTCTGGAGTCGCTAAACCTGATGGGATTATCCTGGCTTGGTACATCGCCTTCTAAGGCTCGAATAACTTGACTCATCTTGGGCCTGCAGCGAACCGAGTGTCGGACACATACTACTGCACACGATACCATCCTGGCCCTCTCATTATGGTTGTAGTCTCGTGGTAAATGTCAGTCGACAATTTGGTCAAACTTTCCATCTTCCATAGCTCGAGTTAGTAATGATGATTGCAGGTCAATTATATACGTAATAATATCCAAAGTATAGAAAATTCCAAAATTACCTTTGAGGACAAAGGTAGTAGGAAAAATCTTACAAAAATACTACACGTTTTAACCGGTAAGTGATTACCGGGTCGTTTTTCCCAAAGATTTATGAAATTGAGACC
Organism: Tanacetum coccineum; assembly: GCA_026074375.1. Classification (NCBI taxonomy): domain Eukaryota; kingdom Viridiplantae; phylum Streptophyta; class Magnoliopsida; order Asterales; family Asteraceae; genus Tanacetum; species Tanacetum coccineum. The sequence goes on from BQNB010149928.1 coordinate 12,145, forward strand.
ACGTTTGTTATTTGGACAATGATTTGAATTGGTTCGAAGATGATTTGTTTTCTAAAATCCTAAGAGTGAGCAAATTAAACCTAACTATAAGAAATCAATACGGAAAAGTAAATTTTAACTATAAACGCAAAACGGGACCTAAAAACCTTAAATTATTAAAATTAAGCCTAAAATGATCTTTTTGGTTTTTATAAGACTTAATTAACTAAAAAGCTAAAACAAAGAAAACTAGAATAAAAACGAAGGAGATTTGAGCTTGAAAACACTAAAAACGTGAAAGGAAATGAATCGCGTTCTTTAAAAAATAAAATTTTGCAATTTAAACCCTACGGAAGCAAAACTAATTTTCCTAAAAACTATATGATAAAAGAAAATTTTCTAAAAAAATTTATATTTTTTGACTTTTTTATAATTTTTTATGAATTAAAAACGATTTTAATAAAATTAAACGATTAAAAATACTAAACTATTTATAAAAATTCTGAAAAAATTATGAAAAGTAGCTTGAACTGTAAGGAATCAAGGAAAAATAAGCTTGTGAACACAGCTTATCGGATAAGCAGAGAAATAAGTCAAAACAACTTTTTATACTATAAAGCCTAGAATGTGTATAAAAGATAGATTTTGCAAGTATGAAATGAAAAAGACCCCATGGCATGTTGGTTGAGTGTGTTGTGTGTTGGTGTTATAAATGGTTGAGGAAGGTAGAGGTCCAGGGTTCGAGCCTTGCTCACCCTGGATTTCCCCTCTTCCCTTTTTTTTATTTTTAGAAAAACTTTAAAAAGCAAACTTATAGAAAAGCTAAAATTAAGCAATTTTAATAAAAACAACTATTTTTGAAAAGCACTAAATAAGCTGGAAAATAAGCTTGAAACAGACAGATTGTATAAAACTTCTTTTTGAACTTTTATGAAAACTTAAGCAACTAAGAGGCTAAAATAAGCTATGACCTAGCAAAATAAGCAACTTCTAAACTAAACCTAGCCTAATAAGCTAATATGAAAAGAAATAAGCAAATCATAACAAGAAATAAGCTAGAAACTACTTAACTCTTTTTGGCTTTTATTTTAACAAACTAAAGAGAACAAATAGGCTAAAATAAGCTAAGACCTAATCAAATTAAGCTAAACTAACCTATACTAATCTAATAAGCAAATATGAATACGAATTAAGCTAAAATAATAAGCAAAAAGCTAAAAGAAAGAAATAAGCACTTTAGTGCAAACTGTTAACCAAACAGCCCCTAAAGGCACCTTTGAGCTTATTTTTCAATAAGCTAAAGGATCCTTATGGACTTTTGGCTTATTACACTAAGAAGTAATCCTAAAAAACTACTTAAAACAACTTTTAAAAAGCATTTTGAAAATCAAATAAGCAAAGAAAAAGCTATAAGAAAAAGCTGTTTACTATTTTTTTGGTTTTCTAAGATTTTATGAAAAGACAAATGATGAATTGCAGCCCTTAATTAAGCTATCTAAATAAGCTAATTATCACTAAATAAGCTAAAACAGATATAGAGTTACTATTAAACTACTTGTGCAACAAATTTTAAAACCTAAATCTAGCTTATCCTAACTAAATTTTTAGATTGAAAATGAGCTTTTGGCTGTTTACTAATGCTGATGCATTTGACAGTTTAAAACTAAAACTCAAATCCAAAACATGCAGGCCTAAATACTTGAATCTAACATCATTTAAACTACTAAACTAACACAAAATGATCAAAAAGGGCAGCTAGAAAAGTATTAAGCACAAATAGCTTATGAATCTGAGCTTATGACCTCAGATTCATAAAGCTTACACAAAAACCTATTGAAACTTGATTTAGCCAAATAAAACTTATAAATTCTACTCTTATAAGCTTAAATAAGTGATTTAAAGTGAGCTTAAAGGACTAAATGGCCTCAAGCAGTACTAACTTGAGTTAGTACTGCTTGACCCAAACACTCCTTTAAGTTGCCCAAAACCATTTTAAGCTTATAATTTTGAGATTTAAAGAGCAAAATTCAAATACCAGATAATAATAAGCTTATAACAAACCTAATGAACATATTTCAACAATCAAATAAGCAAAAACAATAAGCTAACAACTAATGCTAATATTTTTGGTTTTTATGACTTTTTTGTATCAAAAACATGAAAATTAAGATCTAAACAAACAATTGAACTAAATAAGCATTAAACACAAATAATAAGCAATTATAAGCTAATCTAAACTAAAATAAGCAAATAATAAGCAGTATGAAACAGATTAAAGCTAATAGTGTAAATTTAAGCTTAAATGTAAAGAAGAAACTTACAGGAGCCTTTGCTCTAAACAAGGCTAAGATTAAGCTTAGATGAGCTATCAACAAGCTCTAGATTATCACAAGGATAAGCTAGTAAAGTCCAATAAGCTCTTTCAGGGTAAGCTTATCATCCAAAGCAACCAAATCCATCCATAGCCTAGGGTATTAAGCTAATTTTAGATTTAAGTAAAATTAATGATTAAGTTGAGATCAATCTAAGCTTAGAGACTTAGATGAGCTTGAGATGAGCTTATAACAAGCTTATGAAACAGTAACAGCTTATTTAACAAAATTTTGTATAAAAGTAAGCTTGAGAGAAGTAAAGTGCATAATAAGAAAACTTAATTTCTATTAATAAAAGAGCTGATTACAATAGTGAAAAAAGGAAATTACATTTAGTAAACAATAAGCTAAAAACAGTTTTAAAGAAAAATTACATAAGCTAAATTAATAAGCTAAAATATAAAAATCTATCTAACTAGCTACTCTACTCGATGTGTGTGAGGAAGCTTGTTATTAATAGCTGAGAAAGAAGCTTCTAGGTCTCTTAACATGCTCCTCCAAGCTTTGATCTCGTCCCTCCCTTTAATGCCAATCATTGGATCCTTTGTTTTAAGCCGTTGGATCAAATAAGTAAGCATACGGATTTCCAGTGTGGCAATCCGTGTATCAGAGTACTTGTGCTTCTTTACCAAAGGTTTTAGTGCAAATTTCTCTTCCCTTATGTGTTTGTATGAAGCCAACGTGTCATTCCTTTTGTCAATTCTAGCCAATGAGAGCACATGATGACGTCTTGCTCTGCCAAGTCATAGCTTAGTACTCGAATCTTGAAGCCATGTAATCAATTTCAATTTACCCTTTGTTTTTGCGCAGGTAAAAATGAAGACGATAGATGAATAGTAAAAATAGTTTTTCCCGCCTTTTTTCCTTTTTTATAACTTTGTTGACCCGGGGTGTTGATTTGGGCTTAGGATTGGGCCAAGTGTTTGGGCCACAGTTAAAAGGGTTTAGTTATAAAGGGATAACGATATTAGGGTTTAGGGACTTTTGGTGAATTTGGTTTAACATTAAGGGTATTTTGGGTATTTTCAAGTGTTTTGTCTTTTTGTGGTTGACCAATGTTGACCAAGAATTGACTTTGACTAAGCATTGTTGAAACTTTCTGGCTCTTTTGCACTCTATCTGTTCTCGTGTTCGTGTTTGTCTGGCTTTGATTATTTTCTTGTGATTTTTGTAATATCCGTACCTACACATCACAAATGACAAAACAAGCAATATACAAGCATAATTTGCATAATTTGTTCATTTTAGGGTCATTTAAGGTATAAAACGGATATGTGATTTCTCACATATCAAAATTCCCTAAACTAAGTGATTGACGTGTCCTCACGCAATATTATATGCTCTAAAACCAAATACCTCAAAACCTCCCCAAACTAATCCTTTGAAAAGTAGCAAAGTCTTTTGTGGGGAGAGTTAAGAAATCACAAGTTATAATTTACAACTTACAGCTTATTCATGTGTGACATAATGTATTGCTTTCATTATTCATTGATAACTTTTAGGATCATGGAAAAAAAGCACAAAAAGTGTCCAAATGGATAAATTCATCGTCCCTGACTTTCACCTCTCCTAGCCAAGCTTAAAAACAAGATCATTGTAAAATAGAAGTT
>BQNB010149929.1:0-16105 GCA_026074375.1 Tanacetum coccineum
AGGTAATAAGGAGTCAAAGAAAACTCAAAAGACACTTTTAAAGCAACAGTGTGAGAATTTCAATGGATCAAGCTCAGAAGGACTTGATCAAACCTATGATAGGCTTCAAAAGCTTATCAGTCAGCTAGAGATTCTGGGTGAAACTATTTCTCAAGAAGATATGAAAATTTATGAAACTGAAGTTAAAGGGTCATCAAGCTCAAACCAAAATTCACAAAATGTGGCTTTTGTGTCTTCCAATAACTCTAGAAGTTCCAATCAAGCTCATGGTTCTAACTCTGCCAATAGTGATAGTATAACACCCCATGTTTTAGGGTCATTTATGACGTCAATAAATTCACTATGTATTTTTGGTATTGTACGCGTTTGCTTTTAAACCGTAATTGTTAAGTTAAATCACGTAAGCTAAAAATTATCGTTCAAATGTAAACGAGCATCAAACAATTAAATGTTTACATCAAGCAAGTGTTAAGTAATTATTTTGAGAATAATTATTAACTTTGTTCATTTTACTTTTATTGGTTACGTAAAGTTGTTACGTTTCGCGATAAAGTACGTTTAGGCATACCCGGAACCACCATAATTAATCTACGCTTCAACAAATGCCTATGTTTTTATCCAATGCTCAAAGTTTTTATAAAACTTTACCCATGAGTATCAAATTGGACACCCCATTTAAAAGGAAATAAACCAAGGCAATAAGCATTTCAAGACTTACACTTTCACATTTACCTACAACTTATACTTTCATTTAAAATGCAAGTATTACTTTCATTTCACCAAGATATTTACTAGCCTAGTCATCCTTGATTTCATGAACTCATATCCATCTTAGGGAACATAGAAACATAAGTGATTAACTAAGGCATTGTGCAAGTATGGCTAGTAAGACTTCTATCATGACTAGTGATTTATATCACTAGTCACCCCTATTCCACACATGTTGCCGCCCCCTGACCATAAGTCTTATGGTCTTTGTTTTATACACTAGGCTATCTCTTGTATACTTATAAGTCCTTCCTAGCAAGAGATAAACACACACTTCACTTCATTTACCAAAAATCAAAACCTATTCCCTCTTTCTCTCTTAATAAGCCACGGCAAACAACCCCTTTCCACAAGAAATTCATACAACTTATTTTTACCACTTATACAATTAACTAATATCATATCTAAGGTGATACAAGAAGGTTTGGAAGCTTGGTTGGTTGATTAAGAAGGTTAATCAAAGGAAAAGAGAAATTAGGGTTTCATATTGGATTAGGGTTTTCTAAGCTTGTAAGCTTTGGTTTTATATCTAAACAAGGGTTTAGATATTGTGGTCTACCATATTTCATCATCATAAGGTTATCTAAAACTCTTAATAACTTTACATTTATCATTTTATGTGTATATATGTTCTATGTAGCAAAATCACCATTAGGATACTTTTGAACATGTGAAATGAACTTTTGCTTGTAAGCATGATTTTGTACACTTATTCATATATTATGTGGTTGGTAATATCATGAAATAATGGAAATATAAGTATAGTATAATGTTGGTTTAAGTAGAAAAAGTATATACATAAACTAGTAAATCAAAAGTATACATAATGAGATTATGATCAAGTAGTGTTAAGGACTTGTTATCTTGGACTCATGGACACAATATGGACCTATGGACCTAATAATATGTAAGAGATATGGTATAAGGACTTGTGAAAGACTTGTGGTATTTTATCAAGTTGAAAAGTATATAAAACAAGTTATAAAAATGAATATATATAAGTATTATAAAAGGGCTGTTATAATTCGAATTCCAAACAGTGGGTTTAACATTTTTATAAAATAGTACGTCTCATGACGATTCCAAAAAGGTAAGAAACTCGAAAAACGGATTAATAACGAGGAAGATACGTAGTTTACAAGTTATACGTTAATTAAACGCGTTATAAAAGAAATTTTATAAAAACAAGTTATAAAATACTTCTGCTATATAAAGTTTATTATTTTACTCAGATCACACATATTTTTAGGATTCCAAAACAATAAGAATCGTAATTTTTTGATCAATAACGAAGGAGTTATGAATTACGCGAGTTTATATACTTAAATGTATAAAAATACTTTTATAAAACTATTTATATAAAAGTTACTGTTCATATCAGACATGAACATTTTTAAAACACCATTAATATGATAAAACTTTTAATAACAAAGACGTGCTCGAAAGAATCGCTAAAAACGAAGCTATAACAAATAAAATACGACATTTACGGGTTTTACGATAACTAAATCTATAAAAATAATTTTATAAACTGTTATGAACAGTAAAAGTATTGTTCACCAGTAGGTCAAAAATATGAAAATGTAATATTTTGATAACTCATCTTAATACGAAAGCGTGGACATAAGAAACGGGCTTAAAACGAAGAAATCACGTCGTTTTTGCTATTGAGATATTTATAAACGTTTTAACTTTATAAATATGATTTTACAAACACGACTAGATGGCGATGTAGCTATATATAATTGTATATGGCATTAGTTAATCAATGTGCTTAGTACTTATACGACCTACGTTTAATTAGGTTGCATTTCGTTATCTCCGTGACACATTTTCTGTTGTATTTGGATTATCGTTAACTCAAGGTGATAGCCCTACGTTTTACATTTTAATGATTTACACATTTTAGGGAGAGAAACATATGCATGTTTTACAAATGGACGTAAGTGGACATTTTACATTACGATTACGTGTTTGCCTAAGTAGCGATAACCCTGTCTAAGCCCATTATCATGAACTGTTAATTACTAGGATTGTGAGCGCGAATGATATGAATAGATCTATTAGGATTGACATCCCCGTTCGGGTGATTAGCTATCACTAGTCAAACGAACGTATACCATGTCAAACATAGGATGTTGTGGGTTAGAACATCAACACGGGCAATGTTGGCAATTTATACTGCATTTCATACATATCGAGCTTCAGTGTCACGAGCTTAGGAAAACGTAATTACATTTTATGATGTTTGCATCTGTTGCATTGTCATGGAGAAATCTTGCGGTCCTACATTATACATTTTATAAACCTATGAATTCACTAAACAATATGTTGATGTTTTAAGCAATGTTTTTCAGGAGATCAATAAGCACGAGGTGCAATGGATACATTGGTGGTCTTATATTTTGGATGTCATATGCATGAAGATTTGGTTGCATTACATTTTGGGATAATTGTTATGAACTTAAATCTTGTATTTTGAACAATGAACATGTAAAGCTTCGGGCTTTTGTAACAACACTTTGCTAAATCCAATGTATCAGTTTTAAACGGCTTTTAATGGTCGTTCTTATATATATCTTGTGTTATTGATCTATGAAGTACCACCCCCAACCCATATTCCGCTGCGACCCATTTTGGGGGTGTTACACTTTGATGCAGCTTGAACAATCTTCTAACTTTAACATTTAAAGTACACAGTGGAATTTTGTAGAAGAATCAACCAACTACACCAACTAATACTGCTTCTATACTGTATCATGACATTTGGTCTTGGTAAATATCCATTTGGGGGAACATGCAGGAGATCAGTAACAATTCTTCTCACATATGAAGAATACTTCACACAAACTATAATAAGTAAAGTAGTATTCACTACTTCTTCCTGGAAGTTGACCTGATTACATCAAATTACACGTTTTCCCCCATGATGATTTCAAACTCTCAAAAGTATCATTGACGTGTACGACTATATACTCGAGAAGTTCTTGTCATAAGCAACAATCTTGAAAAGTTATAAAAGACATTGAAGAACATTGAAAGATTTTACTTAGACTGTGAAGTACCATTGACGTTCTGTAGCTTCAAATATCCTGTGAGAATTGTTGATTACATCTCATCCTTTAAACTCTCTATCTAACTTACCAACCTCGTTTTATGTCGGCTATTGTTGTGACCACATGGTGAAGTAAACCCGATATACCAAACTTGAAACTGAAGTAAAATCCCCCAAAATTTGTTACTTAAGCTTGCACTGTTGTTGATTGAAGAACGATGCAAAAGAAAACCTCTAAGTAACCTATACCCAACATCAAAAGTATAAGAAGTACAACACCTCTTGAAATTATCCACATCGACATCTTCGTGTGACACTGAGTACTACAACATAACTCCTTTAAGTGATAGTTAACTAAGTTTTCAACCAACCACCCCGACTACTAGAAACTAGATAATCCAAGTCTTAATCATAATTGTATACGTTCAAACAAGTCATCAATCGATAGAGGGGTTTTAAGAAAAGAGGTAGGAAGTAGAAGGAAGCCTCGATGATGAAATAAGTAGACGCCTTCGTGCAACCCACTTCAATCTCAAATAAGGGATACCAAATCAACTCCATGATCACTTGACATTCTAAATCTAAATCCATTGCCTTTTTGACGTTTTAGTGAATCTTTAATATATGATCTTTTTAGCATTAAGTGTTGTGTTTGCTTTGGTGTTTGTGAAATGTATGCATAAACCGAAATTTGGCGAATGAACTAAAATTGCCTTGTTTCGCAGAATTTGAACCGAAAATGCCAGTACTAAAAATGAAAGTACCAAAAATGAAAGTACTAAAAATGAAAGTACCGAAAATGGCTAAATTGGCTAAGGTTAAATCAGCTAAGTGGCTAAATCTGTTAAGTGGCAATTTTGGCTAGTGGCAAAATCGGTTAAGTGGCAATTTCGGCTAGTGGCAAAATCGGTTAAGTGGCAATTTCGGCTAGTGGCAAAATCGGTTAAGTGGCAATTTTGGCTAGTGGCAAAATCAGTTAAGTGGCAATTTCGGCTAGTGGCAAAATCGTTTAAGTGGCAATTTCGGTGAGTGGCAAAATTGGTTAAGTGGCAATTTCGGCTAGTGGCAAATCGGTTAAGTGGCAATTTCAGCTAGTGGCAAAATCGGTTAAGTGGCAATTTTGGCTAGTGGCAAAATCGGTTAAGTGGCAATTTCGGTGAGTGGCTAAATCGGCTAATGGCAATTTCAGTGCCTTCAAAGTGGCAATTTCGGTGCCTTCATAAATTCCGGAAAACCAACTTTTCAAATCATTAAAAAACATACCTTTTGACGTTTTTCTTGGGTTTTTTGCACAAGTAAGTATAACTAAGATACTTGTAACATAAAAACACAAACTTTATGGTTTTTAACACCATAAAGTTTTGTACTTTTTGGATCGAGTATGAATACCCAAAAAGCACTAAATAAGCCATGAAATACTTGTACAAATTAACTAGAAACATTAGAAAGAAGAAAGTTTCAAGCTTTTGTGCAAAATAACCATCATCTAAACACACCCGTGGCTTTTTGGCTTAAAAATAAGCCACAAAATAAGCTTTTAAGCCACAAAAATCCCCACAATAAGCAAACCATAAACACGAAACGCCCCTGGTTAGCTCTGATGCCAATTGTTAACATGATAAATTCACTAACTAAGATAATCCAGAGGTTGGGAGGATAAAAGAAATAGAAAGCCTTGTTTATTAGATTAGAGAGAAAGTGTAGAGAGGGAAAGATGTGTAAGTCTAGAGAGAGAAAAATACACACACCTTATGATACAAAATGATTATCCTCACCCTCCTATGGAAGTATAGGAGGGTATTTATAGGTCTTGCGACTTCTATCTATCATAACTAGACATTATTAGTCCTAATGCATCACACCTATAATAAACTATGTAATTCCGTATAAGTCGATATATTTTAAGGCTAACAAGAGTCTATAGCGACGATCCCTATAAGATAAATTTATTTATTTCATGTTGAATTTGCAAAGTAAAAGTTAAGGGTCATATAGATAAATTATTGGGTAAAAAGTGTTTTGAATTAACGTTAGGATATTATACTGTTAGAGACTTAAGTCCTATTAATGGGTATTTATCAATTGCGTTAATTAGATGGTTTTATCATATGATCATGATATGATCATATACATGTAAAAGATAATGGTGGTTTGATGGTTGTGTTTTGTTGGCTTTTTTTAGATTGGATAAGAACTAAGCGATGTCTTGTTTATGGAAATGAATTGTTTTTTGTTGCGCCATGTTTTTTTAATTGAGTTAATTACATAAATGGTCATTGTGGTTTGTCAGGTCCAATCATTAAAGTATGATATAGTTACAGATCTAGACCAATTTTACTTTCGTTAAACTCCCTCATTCGGTATTACACTTGATAATCATGTGAGGGTAATTATTTTCTAGTTTTTCACTTTTTCCACCTGCCTATTTCTTTTTCCCATTGACTCTCATAGAGCCATAATCCCCAACTCAAGAAACACACGCACAAACATTTGAATACAAAACACACACACTCATGGTTGAATGCAACAATTGTCACTCACCTTTGATAGTTCGCACATTATGGATTGTAATTAATCCAGGAAGGATATTTTGTTGTTGCGGCAACAAAGTAAGTTGTGATATTTTGTTACTTTGTAAGTTTGGTTGTGTTGATTTTGACCCATATGATACATGTATGTAAGGTTTGAATTTGTCTCTTGGTATGATCAATCAATGTGTCGAAGAGTTGTTTAGATCATTCCTAGATTGTTGCGGTCAATGAACAACCTTGAAGCTACATTAAATGCCAAAAGTTAAGAAAGTTTAAAGATTGAAGATGATTTTAGGTCTCGGTTGGGTCTTTTTCATTGTGTACTATGTTATGCATTGACCTATCTTTTGTAAAGGTCATATGTTAGAAGTTTCGGTACTATGATTCACCTATTAAGATGTTGGAATTCTAGCTTTTGATGCCAATGAAATGTTTTGGTTTGGTTGAATGTTACAAGTGTTTGGCATTGTCACTTGTTAAAAAAGGTCTTGTAAAGATCATCCCCTAAGCACTCAAGAAACCAACTCCATGAACCATTTGTTCCCGATTCTACGTTAGCATATGCAACTAGGTATGTTCCATTATTTGGGTCAACTCCAATAACAATCAAAATTTAACAAGGGCAAGGTCCAAATAAAAAACACCCATCAAGACCCAATTGCTCCATGTTTCCAACCTCAAACCCCTTCTTTAATGCTCATAAACAAACATATATCCTCTTGAGTTGCCTTTTTTTATTCTAATGTAAATGTCCCTTTCTACTTCCAGTTCAACTGTTGTTTATGGGTTTGCTTCTTGCAATTTTAAACACAATCCCGCAACTGAGAATATTATTGAGCACAATCACAAATGACTTTCTCCTTTGCTATCTTTTTTGCCCTGTAAGTATTCATTATCATACCTCATAAATTGCAGACTCATGACTTAATGGCTAAGTGGAACACTAGGATGAACTTAAAATGCTCATTGTGTGACCAATGCAGTGATTCTGTCTCACGTCTCTTCTTTAAATGCAGTTACTCCAGGAAAGTGCGAGATGCCATAAAGGGGATGATTTTGTTAGGAAAAGAAAAATATAAGTGGAATGACATCATTGGTGAATTGATGAATATGCATTGCAAGAATAATATCAACAGTGTGTTGAGCAAAGTTGGCATTGCAGCTTGTGTATATGCTATTTGGAGGGAAAGAAACATGAGAATATTCCAAGATGAAAAGAGAAATGAAATGTTCTAATAAAAATTATGAAAGAGGAGATCAAATAGAAGCTAGGAAGCCTAACTGTGAACAAATCAAAGGCAGTTTCTATGATCTTTAAGGAATGAAGGATAATTCCAAACTATACAAACATGAACTGCTAGAAACAATGTTGGATTCCCATGCACCATGCATGAGCTTGTGAGCTCTTACACTACTTTGTCCCTTTGCATGGTGAGGACTACAAAATCACTAAGCAACTTTAAGGATTCATTCATTTCATTTCTAAATGGCTAGTAAAATTTGTTCTTGGTCCCTTCCTTGTTCTCAAAACCCACAAACCATGTACCTTAAGGGTGTGGTTCAAGCCACTTGGCTTGAACCAAGGGATACTCTAAACCCTTAAGTCCTTCTATAAATACCACCTTATAACATTCCTAGGTCATTTATTCATTTGCAAGCCCCTAAAAACTTTTCTCTCTTCTCCCCTCTTCCTCCAAACCCACGGTCAAAAACACACACACATACATACTCCATTTTCTTTGATTTCTAGCAAGATCCAAGTGTTCTAGGTTGTTATTAAGGGTTATCTATGGTGTGAAGTGTTGGTTTGTTGATCTAAAGGGTTTATATTCAAGATCAAAGTTCGAGTTTCAAGGGTTTTCATTGGTTTTTTAAGATCTAGGGTTATATAGTTTAGATCTTGTGTTTCTAGCTTATTCTTCTCATCTTATAAGTAAACTCTTGATCCTTTCTTTGATTTCTCTTTTGTTTTTGAGTTCTTATTCAAGATTATGACTTCATGTGTTTGTGTATCTTTTAAAAATGAAAGTGAAATAAGATCTTGTTAATTCTTATTGAAATAAAAGTAGTATGTTAATAGTTTTGTGATTAAGGTGAAGTTGAGATGAAAAGTGTGTTGCAGCAATGATAAGGATGTGATTAGAATAGTTGTAAGTGTGGTGTTAGGATATATCATTTCTGCTGACTAAGTCATTTCTGCTGATATAGTTCATTTCTGCTGATAGTATATCAAGTACTTCATTTCTGCTGATAGTTAATCATTTATGCTGATAGTAATATTGTTTCTGCTGATAACGCAGTTTTGTAATAGTTAGTTAGGATATGCATGAGAAATGTTAGGAAGTGATAATGCATATCAGTCAAAACCCGTTTAGATAGATTGGGCCGCTAGGGTTTCACTAGTATATAAGAAACCCACGGCAATGTGGAATGGACACCTCTAGATCTCAAAAACACATTCCAATAGTTAGTATTTTTAATGTATTGATCAATAGTGATCTGTTTCTTTCTTATTATCTCTGTTATCATTCTTAGTGCATTAGAAACATCATGAACATATTTTTGCAAAACGGAAAACTTCCAAAAATGGTAACTTTTGGCATATATTATCGAGATGAACATGGAAGTTAAGCATTTAGGTTTAGATAGTGCGTTTTTTAAAAATGGACTTAGAAAATATAGGGGACAATATTAATGTTTGGAAATCTCAAACTTTCCTTAAATGGAAACTTTCTAGATATAGTAACTTTCAGATTAACGGTAGGACTTAATGATAAAGTTTACAATTTCATTTAGTCATGTTTTTATTAAATAAACTAAAACACAAACACACATGGATGTCTCTTTCTCTTATAAGCGTTTCGTACTTGGTTTCGTATATTCTACTTTTCCTAAGACGCGTCATCCCTTTAGGTCGCGGCTAGGATTGCGTATCGTTCTTCATTTACATGATAATCATTCACTTATCTTGCTAAGGTGAGTTCATAGCCCAACCTTTCTACTGATTTCACTTACGTTTTATGACTTTAGGGTGAGAACATTATTGCTTTCAAAAAAATAGACACAAGTACTTTACGTAAGATTTTCCCAGTTTACGTGTTACCTAAGTAGCGTACGGACCACTATTGCCCAAATATATCATTAATCGTTAATTTCTTGACCGACCATTGGTTAAGTAAGCGTGAGTGTTGTTGGGATCTGAGATTTGATGATTACAAAACTACATATGCTTATATGAAGATAAATGAAACAAGAAGGACTAAAACATTAATGTTGATTGGAAGTTACAAAATCAACATTAATATGATATGTTGGACTTTGACTAAAACATTAATGTTGATTGGAAGTTACAAAATCAACATTAATATGATATGTTGGACTTTGACTAAAACATTAATGATGATTGGAAGTTACAAAATCAACATTATGATATGTTTGACTAAGGTTTTCTTGTAAACCCTAGCCTCTCTAGTATATAAAGAGAGGTAGGGTGAATAGTTTGATTATCCATTCATAGTAGACTTCTCCAATGAGAGTCTAGAAACGCATAGAGCGTGTGTCATGTAATAGTTGTAGTTAGCCATAGATGAGTCATGAATCATCTATGTGCTTATTAGTTTATGTAATAGTTCATAGTCGACTGATTAAAGTCGAATAGCTTATAGTTTATTAGTTTATGAATAAAAACCTTGTTCATAACATTGTTGTTCTTATTTGTTATTCCGCTGCGTGATCAATGTTATGATATCCTAGATGGGCAAAATGATCTATGAAGCCTACAATCAGGTTTCTACAATTGGTATCAGAGCGGGTTGCTCTTGATATCTAGGATCTATAAGGTTTTCATTAGTGATTGAAGACGACACACATGTTTGTTTCTTGGATGGATTTGGATCTCGGATAGAATTGGATTTTATTCAGTTTATTCTTATTTATTTTATGGCTCGGTTTGGAGATTTATTGAAGAGGTGATTATGAAGACAATTGAATATTTCTTATTTGATGTTGTAGTTGAGTTTCACAGATTCGTTCTGTTCTTATATACCTTTTTAGCAGGAGGTAACTTGTTCGTGCTTACAATGGTTGTGACGAAAGGACTTGACGAATCTAGCAAAGGTGTGTGATTAAAAAACTTAGGGTCTTAATGCTCAATCTGCTATCACTGAAGGAGTTACATTATTGTGCTCAGTGTCTCATTATGTAAGATATGCGGATTTGTATTACTGGGATCTCACATGTGGTTTTGATGTTGGATTAGTAGTGAATAGGGATTAGGATTAGACTAAGCATTATTGAGAAGTTTGGATTGATTTTTGAAGCGATTTGAGCATACATAAGGGGTTGTCCAAAATTTATATAGGGGTTAAGAGGTGATTAAAAATGTTTTAAAGTGTTAAAAGTCTAAGATTTTTATAGTTAATGATTCCTCGGTCGTTTCAATATACAAAGCGCTAAAACAGACTTAAAACGACTAAGTTATAACCATTGGAAGTTAGGAACATTTTTCTGTAAACTTGTAATATTAGGTGCTGATTGGAATATAAAAGTGTGTTTTCGGACACTTTCAGACATGTTTGAGCTTTTAAAATGTTGGCGAAACATATAGTAACACTAGTATATTAAGTAGGAACATTAGAAACATCATGAACATATTTTTGCAAAACAGAAAACTTCCAAAAATGTTAACTTTTGGCATATATTATCGAGATGAACATGGAAGTTAAGCGTTTAGGTTTAGATAATGCGTTTTTTAAAAATGGACTTAGAAAATATAGGGGACAATATTAATATCCGGAAATCTTAAACTTTCCTTAAATGGAAACTTTCTAGATATAGTAACTTTCAGATTAACGGTAGGACTTAATGATAAACTTTACAATTTCATTTTGTCATGTTTTTATTAAATAAACTAAAACAAAAACACACATGGATGTCTCTTTCTTTTATAAGCGTTTCGTACTAGGTTTCGTATATTCTACTTTTCCTAAGATGCGTCATCCCTTTAGGTCGCGGCTAGGATTGCGTATCGTTCTTCATTTACATGATAATCATTCACTTATCTTGCTAAGGTGAGTTCATAGCCCAACCTTTCTACTGATTTTACTTACGTTTTATGACTTTAGGGTTAGAACATTATTGCTTTCAAAAAAATAGACACAAGTACTTTACGTGAGATTTTCCCAGTTTACGTGTTACCTAAGTAGCGTACGGACCACTATTGCCCAAATATATCATTAATCGTTAATTTCTTGACCGACCATTGGTTAAGTAAGCGTGAGTGTTATAAATAGATCTATGGGAACTGATTATCTCTGTCCAAGTAAGTAGCACTTACTAGTTGCGGTGGTACCAAACTAACAGACGTATAACATGTCGGATTTCGTTTAGGTGATCTTGGTCAGATACTTGTAGGGCAAGCTTTACTTGTCATAATTAAATGCTTCATACATATTGAGCCTCGGTGTCATGGGCTTAGTGCAACGTAAATGATTTTTATGTGAAATGGTATCTGTTATAATTGTCATATGCGTTTTGGAAATATTTTGGTCTACCTTATTACATTTAAACTAAACCTATGAATTCACCAACTTTTGTTGACGTTTTAAGCATTGTTTTCAGGTGCTTAGCTTGGATCTATTCTTAAGATGCTATTTGGAGTTTATGTGCTATGTGACTTCAATGATTTCAAGACTTATCTTATGTTCATTCTCGTTGTCGTTTGTCAAAACTAATTATGCTTCCGCTACAATTTACTTATGCTTCCGTAACTCTTTTAATTATATTTGAACGGTTTGTAAGACTATTTATTTTAAATCAATGCAATGAGTATGATTGTTTTTCAAAACGTCCAATTAGTGGTCGTTCCCTTGATCTTGTGTGATGAATATTATGACGTCACACCCTCAGACACGTATTCCGTCCAGGCCCCGTTTGGGGGCGTGACATTCATCTTGGAAACTTATAAGTGGTACTTTTGCAGTTGGTCTCTAAGAGTAACAGTTGGTATTTTAGGGTTAGGCACCAGATTCTTTCACATCTTTTGCTAAAAAAGACGCGATGCAGTTTTTGACCTCTTTAGTTTGAAGGAATTTGTGGATATCCTTAAAAGTCTTAACAACCCATGACTAATCCTGCGGACCTTTTAAAACATGTAAAAGCTATGGGCAACCTTCTTTTTTTATCTATAACTGGCCTATCATGTGGGCCATTATCTGCCCCGTTAACCTATTTACTTAGACTATGAGTCCCCTCACTCCCACTAACTTCATGTGTATATGCAGTATCACTAAATACTAGTTTTTTACCCCTAAGAATAACCCTTACTCGTCTTATCATAACTATCAAGATTTAATTGTCTCCTTTCATCAACATCAAGTTTACTAAGCATTTTCTTAATGACTTCTTTGCTAGCAATCTTTTTTCCTAAATGAAAATTTCCCTTAGAAGTCATACCTTCAATTGATCTTTCTTTTGTACTTAACTTTCTTAAAGCTTTATTTCTTTCAGCTTCAATATCACCCTCCGAATATGTTGCACTATCATAGTCTACAAAGGTCTAATTCTTAATCACCGCCTACATCATTTTTTTCAACTTCTAGCTCACTACAACCAACGCATTCCACTTTCTTGTCTATGTTATTTGTTGGTGCAACATTGACTAGGATCTCCTTTATATTTTAATGATTACAAATAAGCGTTCGCAAACGTAAATAACAAACGATAGCCAAAATCCAAAAAAATGGATTTGCGAATATGGCGTAGGGCTGCAATCAAGTTAAGCTTTTTTTGGGTAAAGGGTTACCCCGATAAAGTATATTAAAACCAAAAAAAGTTAAGAACAAATGGAATGTGGCTGAAGTACCACATTAACCTCAATCTAAACAGTTTGATAAACACCTAAAACTAGAGCTTATGACATGCCATAAACTCTTACAATTCTAGAAACAACTAATTGCAACTAGAACACATAACACAACTAAACAAGCTAACCAACAGCATCCGTGAAAGATGAACTTCCACCAGCTTTTGTGTTTTGAATTAAGTTAGCCAATTCATCATACACATTTTCCACATCTTCTTCATCTTCTTCTTCTTCTTCATTTAAGGCAGAAAAAGAATTAGACATGGAGAGATTATCTTTCTTAGATGAATTACCAGTCGTCTTCAACATAGGTGTCGATTGAGATGTATAACCCACATAAGTAGTTCCCTTCTTTGGTGCACTTGTAGTCGCTTTAGGCTCATATCTAACATTATGTTTAACCGAAGGACCAGTAAACTGACCGCCATTAGTAGACTTGGACTTACCTTTCCTCTTCTTCTTTTTACCCACCGTTTGAAACCATCATTAGTCTTCTCAACATTAGGGGTTGGTAACTTAACATTAGAAGTTAGCAACAATAGGAGGACTCACCACTTTTTTAGGGCAATAGTCATGAACATGACCAAAAATCTTACATGTATCACATCTGGGCGGCCTCCATTCATACTCAACACGGATGGTTTCTTTGGTAAAATCATCCTCAGAAAGAGATGGAATACCAATAGTAACAACATCCACGAGAGTTCACGCCTCATGAAATTTACTTTATTTAAGCACCGAGCAAAACTACTCCTACCCCACGAATCATTACACATGGAGCTTGTGTATGAATCAAGCATAACAGGTTTACCAATGAACGTAGCAATAGACTAATACCATCCTCTTCAAAAACTTGAATAGGAACATCATGCAATTTAACCCATATCGACATACGGAGCAATTTCTTCTTTGAGCAATCTAGTATCCATCGACCATTTCTTAAGAATGATCAGAGATTTAGAAATCAACCAAGGGATCCCACCCTCCAGAACAGCCTCTAAACCAGCCCGGGAATCAAATTTAAAGAAAAAGAAGCCTTTGGAATTCATCATAATCCTTTTCAGCCCTTGTTGTCGCCCGTTATTACTAGCATAAATTGTCAACAACCGGGAATCGCCATTCTTTTCCAATTAAGTAGCAATATAGAGTGTGTTCAAAGTATGGCACTAACCTTTTCAACAACTTAACGAAGGAATTGAGATGGTTAACACATCAAATACATGGGTTCAACCCCCATGGTACGAAGTTGGAATATTAACATTTGGTTGTTCACGTTGCTATTCCCTCCCGCAAAACTCCGCATAGGATATGTTGACTTTTGAATTCCACAGGATCTGCGAACGATAGGGTCACTAGGTATGTGGATTCATCAACATTAAGATAATTAAATCATCAAGCATACGAAACCTTACATGGGATACATCGCTTTTTACGATCACCCTTAATTGAATTACATATAGAACCTAATGCTTCCAAAGTTTCCATACGATCTTCTTTAGTAAATCAGATACATAATACTCATATGTTTACCAGCATCAAAAATCATTCAATTATCTTTTGCAAGTCACCACATAGTTAATGGAACTCCATAACGTGGCTGCAACATCAATAATACAGTTCTCGGGGCACTGTTAATAATAGTAGGACGATAGAAACCAAGAAGAAGCCAAGATGTTCTCACCTTTGGACTAATTCTATGCTGCATGCCAACCCTAGCTGCACCATTACCTCCAATTACGTAGTACCCTTATCACTTGTATGTCGACATCTTGACTGCCTACAAGCAAAAACAAAACCTAAAAAACCCTAAACAAAGAAAACTAAAAGATCAACACAACACTATGAGATTGACACGTCTATCTCATCATGAAAAACCTTTGAGGAAGGCAATAATATAAATACACGAATGACTATCTGACTTCCATAATGAAAGTGATAAGAATTAAGAAAGTCCCTAAGAACGAAAAATAATAAAACACCAAAACCTAAATGAGAGATACACACCCTAAATATTAAGTGATACATTCAATCAAATAAGAAACTTGTTAAATCATTATATCATAAGTTTAAACAGATTTACAAAGTGTTCAATATGATATTTGGATCAAGAAAGAAGAAGATTATGCTATCAAAATTGATGGAATAGAGGGAGCATTTTTTCGGCCCATAGAAAGAGAGAATTTTACGTTTTTGTTCATAATCATAGGTAAAGCTTTTAACAGCAACTTGATCTCGAGCTTGACTCGATCGAGCCAAGATTTTATCTAGCTCTAGCCCAAAAATTAGCTCAAAACATACATTTCGAGCTCAAGCTCAAGCTTATAATTGTCGGCCTCGTGGCTCTTATCAAGCGCTTTTTATGCTTTAATATATATTAAATTTCATATAATGTTATTAAGAGGTTATTTTGAGTGTTTAACTCCCCTTAATTATATGTCCCATTGCATTTATAATATTTATTTATGTATTCTAAAATGACCTTTTTAACCTAATTAATCTAACGATTTCTAGTGCTTTGTATTCGTCATACTTAGTTTTGACTTTTGAGTACATTAGCCAAAACTAATCAAAAACTAATTAGTACTTTGGCTAATGTACGTTTTTGTTGAAATACTTTATACATTTGAACATTAATTAGTACTTTGGCTTATGTTTCATTCTAATGTTGTACTTTGGTACGAGAATGTTATTGTTAGTTTTATTAATGTTTAATGAATCTACCTTGGTTTTTGTAACACCCCCATTTTGATAAATATAGCAGTGGAAGCTAATCTGGGGTATTACTTCATGAATCACAGACACAATCATAGAAAATGACTCAAAAGAGATGTTTTTAAAAGATACGTTATCATTCATTTAAAATCAGAGTTTTACAAAGGCAGGTCCCAA